>JAJIBD010003706.1:0-167455 GCA_021461705.1 Cryptotis parvus
TTTACGGCTGTCAAACCATGTCTAAAATACAGCCACTCTATCATATTAGAATACATTTTGCTGATACAGTTTCTTCTAAGTAGATTATAATGAGTGCCTTAGTAAAGGTTTAACTGTAAGCCTCAACTTGATGCATAACTGTCATTCACCAGCTTATCACTTATAATGAAGAAACCGGGAAATAAGTGCAATGTGTGCATGGCGCTAGGCATCAAACAAAAGATCTCACACATGCAAAGCACAAGCTCTAGTGCTGAGTCATATCCCTAGACAAAATACTTGGATGTACCTGAACTTCATCTTAAATTTTTAAGATGAACCTCAATTTTTTTTGCTTTTTTTGGGTCACACCCGGCAATGCTCAGGGTTTCTCCTGGCTCTTCACTCAGGAATTACTCCTGGCGGTGCTCGGGGGACCATATGGGATGCCGGGGGATCGAACCCAGGCCGGCTGGGCCGGCCGTGTACAAGGCAAGCGCCCTACCCGCTGGGCTATCGCTCTGGCCCCGAACCCTCAATATTAAAGACATTAGAAAAATTCTATAAATATGCTGAAAATTCTTATTTTTAGAAAAGATTTATTGGAATGTATTTATCAAAGATGCAGTTCTTGTGATTTTTTCCCTAGAATCAAGTAGAGCATAACTAAAATATAGTACTTTAGTTCTTAAAATGCTTTCTAAATTTTTTACTTATTTTTGCTTCTCTGGTCAAAATAGTTAAAATATCCAGTATAGTTTGGATCAAAATGCTTAGAGAGGATGATTTTACCCCCAACTGCAAGTCTCCTGGGAAAATAATGTAATTTTTTGTAATAATGTAAATAATGTAATAATGTAAATAATGCAATTAATCACCTCTGGTAAATAATTTTTTAAAATATTTTTATTAAAACACTGATTTTCCAAGTACAACGTTTTTTCACAATACAGTTAGAAAGATACATCATTCAACACCAATCCCACCACCAGTGTATTTCCACCACCAATGCCCTCATTTCCCACCCATCTGTCATCCCCATGCCTGCTCCCTCAGCCAGCACTAATTACATTGACCATTACAACCCATACATGTTAATGGTATTGATAAAGTCATGACTTTTAAAAAAAATATGTTTGTTGTGGGCCAAATGGCTGATTTCTTTTTGTGCATTGACTTTCTGAATTTCTAGAACGTAGTTGGTTTCTACTAGTTTGAGATATCATGCGGTCTCAAAGCAGCCACATGCCTCGGAGAGAGCCCTGCCTTGTGTATTTATGTCTCTGGACCATGACCAACAGCCTGGAAGCAGTCTGTAAGTGGGTCCATTGGGCCTCCTAGACAGAACAGAGGTGGGAAAAGGGACTCCAGTTCCATTTCCATGGAAACCTGGTGACTTTACCTGTCAAGAACTACTTGCTTGGGCTTGAAATTGGCTTCTCTCTTGAGTGGAACTCAGCTGAGCTGTGGAGTTCAGATGTTGAAAATATCTGTGATTATGGTGCATGAGGTTCCTCAGGCTTCTTCCAAAGACCTATTTGGGGTGGTGGATTGGGACCAGAACCCAACCCTCCCTCCTGGATGCCTTATTCCTACTTAACACTTGGTTAATCTTAACATTTGCACCCTAATTTCTATTTTTGTTGTTAAATTTTGTTTTTGTTTTTTGGAACACATCAGTGATTCTCAGGGGATACCCCTGACTCTGAGCTCAGCAACTGCTCCTGGTCAGACACTTGTTAGGGCAAATACCCTACCTGCTATACTGTTACTCTGGCCCCAGTTGTCACATCTTAATAAGGAGTGACATCATTGTTGCTAAAGAATTAGTGTAGGGTGTGTGCCTTGCACGCGGCTGACCCATGCAAGCACGGGTTCGATCTCCGGCATCCCATATGGTCCCCCAAGCATTACCAGGGAGTAGTTCCTGAGTGCGGAGCCAGAAGAAACCCCTGAGCATTGCCGGATGTGACCCAACAAGCAAAAAAAAAAAAGTTTATTTCTCTATTCTATAAAATGATGTTCACTTTTGTGCCTTGATAGATTTCATATTTCCAACACTATTTAGCTATTTTTCTGTTACGTTATTCCATCTCCTTAAAATCAAAGTGAATCAAGTCAAGTCAATGGCCCAGAAATATATTTCCACCATCCCAAGCACTTTGACTTCCCTTCTACTTTGTGGCAATGACGCTTATGTTCTGTCCATAATGTACCAGTTGAATGTTTTTGCACGGATCACAGTTGTCTAGTTTTTAGCAGCTATCCTCTATAAGATCTGATATCTTAATCTCTTTATTGGACTGTGTACTCAGAGCTCAACAGTGTTTCTGTGTTCAGAGTCGCATAGCCATATCTGCTATAAATAAAATCTCTAATTATGCCTTCTCTCTGCTGTTATCTTCTTATCATCATGGTAGGAAAGCAGACATGAGCTACATCTGCTCTTAAATATAAGATATATACATCTTCTATTCTATGCAACAATACATTTTTATCTGTGTACACAAACACACATATTTGTATGTGTGTGCATATTCATACATACACACCCAAATAATTTCAAGTAAATTGGTGCTAAGAGCTTGCCATGTATAAATAGGGACAAAGTTAGAGTCTTAGAGCTGGGGAGATAGTTCAGGGTGGTAGTACAAATGATTGCTAGATTGATGTGAAGGTTTATGTGATCTAATTAATTTACTCAATAAATGCATTAATAGATAATGTGAGTTTTTCAACTTCAGACCAGGAAGTAAAAAATCTAAGGCATGAATAAAATAAATGTGGTGTAGGTTTTTCATCCATTGATTTACTATTCAATAAAAAAGAATAAAACATATTTCAAATAATATGTGACAGCATGAGAATATTGCCATATGTGCAGCATAAAACATGCATGGTAGCATGTTTATTCATTAACGCATAAAATCCGGCCTTTAATCAATCTGAACTGAAATTCTCATCTATATGAAAAACTGTGCCTGTCACTGTTAAAATACTAGGTAAAGATGCCAATGAATCCATGTCCTAAATAGTATAGCATACCAACAAAAGGAAAGAAAAAAAATGCGCCAGGAATAAGAAATTTAAAATGTTATACATGCATAGGTATAGACATATTGTGAGCATTATATATTAGAATTTTTCATTGATCTACTAATCCACCAATATCCATTGAGTCTTTTGCTACATTAGAGCATAAATGCTGACAGGCTAAGATAGGTTGCTTGTCTGAAAATAAAGAACTCTTATCAGTTTAATAGAGGCAAGATAATAAAGTTTCTAGTAGGCAATATTTGATAGGATCTACATAAGCAATATGCAAAATAAAAAACATTCAGAGTGGAATGAATGGTATATGTAAATACACAGGCATAGAAGAAATGAGAACTTCCCATATATTGTCCATTTTGATTGTTGAGAGATAAAAAATGGTTAGAAAGATTATTGGTAGTAAGAAGAGTGTCTCAAGGTCCTTGTCTTTTTAGTATTTATAGAATATCTTTTAATAATAAGATAATTTATTTTAATATTTATTGGTTATTTATGGTAGTAGGCATTCTGATATCAGCTCATGATCCAATACTATCAATGGAGCATACATTTATTAAATGCAATATTTTATACATTTGTAAATTAGCTTATTGCCATAAAGGATATTTTTTATAAAATTATTTTAAAGGTATTTTGATATGCCAAAACCTTTAAAATAATTTTATAAAAAATTCTTATAATCTTTTATAAGAACTATTACTATATTCTGCATTTATGATATATTTATATCACTATCACTATCACTATCTTCCCATTAATCATCTATTTGCTAGAGCTGGCACCAGTAATATATCCATATGTCCTGTCTCATGCTAGTAGAATCCAAAGGCATTCGCTTGCTCCAGGAACATAGAGAGACTCAAACCATTATATTAGGTCACAGGAATGACCTAATATAAATGTTACTGGTATTTGGCGTATCAAATACTACACGAGCAGCTTGCCAGGCTTGCCGTGCCAGTGGCATACTGTTGTAGTCACCTCTAAATAAAGCATTTAGAGATGAGTTTATATCATCATCATTTATATCACATTATTAAATATATTAATTTTACTCTGTCACTCTTTAATTATTGTTAGGCATACATATTGTTGCAGATTTTCAAATATATCAACAGTGCTGTGAAAACAATTCTTGTATTAAAACTTTTTACATTATATTCTTAAAATAAATTTGGGTGTAATTATTGGTGTAAAGTATAAATTTTCATGGAGAGTATCATGCTAAGTGAAATGAGTCAGAAGGAAAGGGCAGACATAGAATTGCACTCATTTGTGGTATAAAAAAGTAGTATGAGAATAATATCCAAGGACAGTAGAAAGAATGGACCAAAAAGATTGGTCTATGATTGGGAGCTTGCCACAAGTCTGTGTGTGTGTCTGTGTGTCTGTGTGTCTGTGTGTGTGTGTGTGTGTGGTTGGTACAGTTAGGAGAAAAAGGTACTAATATGAGAATGATAGTTGGAAATGATCGCTCTGGAATATATAGAACACATACGAATGCTGAAAGTAGGTAAAGGGATGTACATGACCACTCTTCAGTCCCTATATTGCAAACCATAATGTCCAGAAGGGAAGAGAGGAAGAGAATGAGAGGGTGAGAGACAGAGAGAGAGAAGGAGAGGTTGTGAGAGATAAAAAGAGAGAGAGAAAGAGAGAGAAAGAAAAGTACTTGAAATAGGGGGAGGCTGGAGGGTCAGGATAGCCAGTGGGAAACTGAGGATACTAGTAGTGGGAAGGAAATGTGCACTGGTGAAGGGACAGGTTTTGGAACATTATATGACTAACATTCAGCCATGAACAACATTGTAACTGTGTGTCTTACAGTGATTTGATAAAAATGATAACTTTTAAAATTAAAAATTATTAGATTGTAATGAAAATTTTAGCTTATTTGGGACCACAATGATAGTACAGTGCCAGGACATTTTCCTTGCTTGTGGCTGGCCAAGAGGTGATAGCCAACACTCCCTATGGTCCCTTAACACAGTCAGGAGTGATCCCTGAGTGCACAGCCAGGAGTAAGTCTTGAGTACCATTGGTGTGGCACCAAAACAATAGCAATAACAATAGCAGTAACAACAAAAAACAGAAAACAATTTTAGATTAATTAATAGTTAAAGCTTCCTTTACCACAGGTTGTCTATAAAATCAGCATGCCATGACTTCATGTAAAGATGCATATAAAGACCAATAGCTCTTATGTAAATATTTGGATATAGATAAAGATAATATATAAATAAGGATATCAGAACTCCAACCAGCAGAAGAGCCTATCACAGCTCAGCTTGTATGGCCGCAAGCAGCCGCACAGCTTATCAATGAATGCTGGAGATCAGAGGTGACAAGAGTATGCCAACCGCACGGCAGAGCCTGGCAAGCTACCCATGTCGTATTTGATATGTCAAATACCAGTAACAATTATAGACCTCATTCCCATTACCTGATGGAATGGTTTGAGGCTCTTTATGTTCCTAGAGCAAGCAGATGCCCTGGGACTCTACTAGCATGAGACAGGACATATGGAGATGTTACTGGTGCCTGCTTGAGCAAATCGATGATGGACGGGAAGACAGTGATACAGTGATAATAAGGACACAGACAAATTTATGTTACCACATTGAGTAACTAAAAGCAATAAGTATAAGACAAAACTCATCTCATCTTCCTTGTTTAGTTTGGCATTTATGTCACTGTATCACTGTCTATCACTGTCTTCCATTTCATCATCGATTTCTTTCGATGCCTTTGAAGGCATTCCATACCGCTCTCTTTCTCCTGCACAGCTCAGGTTTTAGGTCGTTCATCATGTTGACTTCTCGACCTAGGTACATATAACTGCTGCATTCAGAGATGTTTGTTCCATTGAGAGTGAATGGGGCCTCAGGAGCTAGTTCATTTTTCATGAACATAGTTTTCTTCAGATTCAGCTGTAGACCTATCTTTCCACATTCTCGGTCAAAGTCAGCCAGCATTTGTGCCTCTTGGCTAATGTTTGGTGTTATTAGAACGATGTCATCAGTGAAGCGGAGGTGGTGTAGTTGCTGACCATCTATCTTCACTCCCATTCCTTCCCATTCTAATTGTCTCATGATGTTCTCGAGGGTGGTGAAATGGTATCACCCCTGTCGAACCCCTCTTTTGACATCAATGATCACTTCTTTGTAGAATGGTGAGATCCTGGTGGTGAATCCGTAATACAGCTCACGAAGGATCTTGATGTATTGGGTTTGAACGCCCTGTTTGGCTAGGGCTTCGATGACTGCTTCAGTCTCCACAGAATCAAAGGCTTTCTATAAATAAATGAGCGTGAGACAGAGCGGCATCTTGTACTCCCTACAAACCTCAATGAGCTTGGTTACCGTGTGGATATGGTCGATTGTGCTGAATCCTTTCCAGAAGCCTGCTTGCTCGCATGGTTGTCCTTCATCTAGTGTTCTGCTAATCCTGTTCAGGATGACTCGTGTAAACAGCTTGTAGATGACAGACAACAGGCAGATGGGGCAATAGTTGCCGATGTCGTGAATGTCTCCCTTCTTGAACAGTAGAACTGTGCTGCTGATTTTCCATTGGGAGGGCACCTTGCATTGGGACAGGTAGCGTGTGAAGAGCCAAACTAGTGTATTGATGAGTACAGATGGCAGATTCTTTAGGTGTTCGGGTCTGACTTTGTCTGGGCCTGGTGCTGTTCCCTTCTTTACCGACAAGATGGCATGTCGGATTTCAGAAGGGAAAATGTTGGGAATAACATATCCATCCTGGATATCCATCCTGTGGAATTTGGTATGTGGGCAGGTGGATGTGACTATCAAAGAGATTTGAGTAGAAGTCCTGGATAATCTTCTCCATTGCCTTTCTGGAATATGTGATAGATCCATCAGGGCGTCGGAGGGCAATAATCTTGGTCTTATAGTTGGCGAAGGACCGGCGGGCTGTGCGAATGCTTTTCCCGCCCTCTGCTGCATCTTCCAGTATTTCTGCTCTTCTGTCTTTGAGGTCTTCTTTTTATCGCTTCTCTGCACTGTTTAGCAAGCTTGGAAGCTAGCATTTGGTCTCCTGAGGCTCGTGCCTTGCCACGTTGGCGAATGAGCTCAAGAGTTTCTGAAGACAAGCATCCTTTTGTGTCTTTCTCTCTCTTGGCATTCTTTGCACAATCATGGAGGTGCTGAACCAGTCAGTTGTATTCTTCATCGATGTCGTCAATGATGGTATCTTCCTATGATGCTGCAATGGTGCCAAAGAGTTCCCAGTTGGTGGTATTTCTAGGAGTTCTCTTCTTAAACTTTGCAGCCTTTTCTCCCCATTGCAGGGAAGAATTTTGCACGAGGGAGAAGGTGGTCTGATCCTGTTTGGAATTTGGGGACGACAGCAACATCTGTCAGACAAAACCGTTGATTGAAGATGATGTGGTCAATTTAATTGTGGAACTGTCCACCAGAAGATTCCCATGTCCAACGTTTAGCTTCAGCCTTCTGAAACTGTGAGTTCCAACTGCCAGCAATTTCTATCTTCATTGTCTATGCACCAACATCCACATACAAAGAAGATGAAATTGAGAAATTCTACATGGAATTGGAGGAGTTCTATAAAAAGATCACACCTTCTACAAGATCATAGTCGGTGATTTTAATGCCAGGATAGGACCTAGAAGATTGGCTGAAGAACTCCACATCGGGACCCATGGCCTAGAATGGAACGAACAGAGTGAGAGACTATCTGAGTTCATCATGTCCACCAAGACCATTCATGGGGACTTCTCTCTTTGTGGTCTTCATTTATCACTTCTCGGCACTGCTTTGTAAGCTTGGGCGTTAGCATATGGTTTCCAGAGGCTCGTGCCTTGCCACATTTGCGAATCAGTTAGAGAATTTTTGAAGACAGGCGTACTTTTGTGCGTATGTCTCTCTCGGTATTCTTCGCACAATCATGAAGGTGCTGAACCAGTCGGTTATATTCTTCATCGATGTCGTCAATGATGGCATCTCCCCATGTTGCTGCAAAGGTGCCGAAGAGTTCCCAGTTGGTGGTCGTTCTGGGAGTTCTCTTTTTAAACTTGCAGCCCTTTCCCCCCCCATTCTGTGAAGTAGACTTTTGCACTATGGAGATGGTGGTCCAATTCTGTTTGGAATTTTGAAACCACAGTGACATCGGTCAGGTGAAACTGTCAATTGAATATATTGTGATCAATTTCATTGTGGAACTGTCCACCATGAGATTCCTATGTTCTACATTTAGATTCAGCCTTCTGGAACTGTGAATTCCCATGAATGGTCTTAGTGGACATGATGAACTCCAGATAGTCTCTCACCCTGTTCGTTCCACTCTAGGTCATGGGTCCTGATGTAGAGTTCTTTGTCCAATCTATTCAGTCTTATCTTGGCATTAAAATCACCGACTATGATCTTGTAGAAGGTGTAATCTTCTTTATAGAACTCCTCCAGTTCCATGTAGATTTTTTTCAATTTCTTCTCTGTATGTAGATGTTGATGTATAGACAACAAAGATAGAAACTGCTGGCAGTGCGCCACATCACTTTAAGTGTAATTGTCTGATTCGGTTAAGCACTCAAATGAATCAATGCTCATGGCCAGGTTTGTGTTGATAAGAACACCAATATCACGGATGCCTCTTTTGGTGCATGTTCCAAGGAACAGTTTTTCTTCCATGTCAAAAACTGCGTGATGCGATTGACGCCTCCTCTTATCAGTCAGACCAATGATGTACTTGATCTTTTGCACTTGCACCATCAGGTCCTTAATATATGCTTCCAATGCCAGCGTACATGCATTGAAAGTACAGAGAGTTATTTTAGTCCTTCTTCGTTTTGGCAGCCTAGTTTGACCCTGATATTTTATCAGCCTCTCTTTGCTCATTCTTCTTAGTGCTGCCATATTTAGGGCTCTTTCAGGGTCAGGGAATAAACATTGTTTATTGTTTTACTGGTTTTGGCATATTCATAACATAATAAAATATTAATAAAAGTAGTTTATTAATCACTGTCTTCCCGTTCATAATAGATTTGTTAGAGTGGGCACCAGTAGCATCATATGTCCTGTCACATGCTAGTGTAGCCCAAGGGAATCTGCTCTCTCCAGGAACATAAAGAGCCTTAAACCATTTTGTCAGGTTATAGGAATGAGGTCTAGAATTGTTACTGGTATTTGGCATATAAAATATGACACAGGTAGCTTGCCAGGCTCTGCCGCCACAAGATCACTTGATTACTTGATCACTTGAATCCCGTTATTCATCGATTTGCTCGAGCGGGCGCCAGTAACATTTCCATTGGACCCTATCACTTGCCAATGTAGCCTAATGGCATCTGGTTGGTTCAGGAATATGAAGAGCCTCAAAACGTTTCTTCAGGGTCTTAACGAAGAAGTCTAACCATCTTGTAGGTGGGCGCCACGTGATCTTTTGACATCCCGGGATCCAGTCGGTAATGGCTCTAGTCCAGCGGTTGTCTCCAAATCACATTACATGTCCAGCCCATCTGATTTTCGATGCCTTGGCAAACAAGACAGCGTCCTTGATTCTGGAATAGCGACGGAGGTCAGAACTCCATATTCCTTCTCTCACTTGAGTTTATATTCTCATTATATTCCAAGCATAGCTCTTTCGATTCCAAAAGATTATCTCCGCCACAAGATAATGACAATAAGACCCAGAGTTATTTTCAGAGAAAAAAATTCAACTAAAATATTTAACAGGGGTCCCTCCACCATAAATAATCTATGTAAGAGTAAGACAAGGGTGCTAGAAAAACTAAGGTGCTTGCCTGCACCACACCCAAACATCATCAGGAGTGATCCCTGAGCACAGAGCCAGGACTATATCCTGAGTACCCTTGGGTGGTACTCGGGATGAAAAAAAGGTCGATAAAAAGGATTCAAAGAGTTGGAGCATGGGGTTGGTGTTGGAATACTGAATGCCTGTAACAAATATTCATGAACAACTTTGCAAACCATAGTGTTTATAACAAGTAGGGGTGGGGGTAATAGTAAAATAGTATACAAAGTTTATAGCAGCATCTCTTTCAGGTCTGTCGGCAATTTATTTCTTCAATTTTTTCTCCTTTTTTTTTTTGCTTTTTTTGGGTCACACCTGGCGATGCTCAGGGGTCACTCCTGGCTCTTCGTTCAGGAATTACTCCTGGCAGTTCTCGGGGGACCATATGGGATGCTGGGGATAGAACCCAGGTCAACTGCATGCAAGGCAAATGCCTTCCCGCTGTGCTATTTCTCCGGCCCCATAACGGTCATTTATGACCATGAGCTTCTCTTTGCTAGAACCGGGATTTCTCAACCAGGGGCATGATCTGCGGGCTCCAAGTAATAACGCTAAAGGCCCAAGTTGGAAAATACCAGAAATCGGGGGATCCCAACGCATACCAGAGTAGAAGTCTGAGGGTAGATGGTGGACAGAGGGACAGAGGGGGCAGGAGGAGGGGGCACAGGAAGGAACTTGGGAGAAGGTCTCAGTCAGAGAACACACTCGTAAACAGTGGTTAAAGTTCGTCATATAATTTAAAATCAACAAGCAGCAGGAACACAGAATAGCATTACAAATTTAAAAAACAAAACCATGGCCCTCTGTTCATCCAGTTTCTTGTTTATTAATATGTATCACTGTCTTCCCGTTCATCATCGATTTCCTGGAGCGGGCCCCAGTAACATCTCCATATGTCCTGTCTCATGATAGTAGAGCCCAAGGCATCTGCTTGCTCCAGGAACATAAAGAGCCTCAATCCATTCCGGAATGAGGTCTATAATTGTTACTGGTATTTGGCATATATATCAAATACAACACGGGTAGCTTGCCAGGCTCTGCCGTGCAGGTAGCATACTCTTGTAGGCATCTCTTAGTCCGGCATTTACCGCGCAAGCTGGGCGCTGATAGGCTGGTCTGCTGGGTGGAGGTCTGACAAGAGAGAAGTCTGGATGTGGAAAATGGAGGCCCTCATGGAGTTGGGGGGTCGTCTGGCTTGTTGCGAGGCTCTGCTGGGATGGTGGGCCAGGGCTAGAACCCACCATTCCTCCGGGTGCCTCGTGAGTGGCTGGTCACAGGGAGAGCCAGTAGCATAAAATTGTTTAAGGTAATATATAAAAGAGATACATTAGCATTAATATGCATAAAATTGTTTAAGGTAATAAATAAAAGAGATACACATCATGAAGTAACATGTTTATGCTTAAATATCTTTTTTGTCCTAGATAATTTTGTATTAAAGTAAATTTGGGCATGTGAATATGTTTTTTGCTACTTAAAATTAACAAGATATCATCTTATGGAATAGTTCCCAGTGTTCTACTGGTATACTGCACACTGGGAAAACAGAATTTTAAAAAACTGAAGAAATTATATGCATCTTGATTGTTAGGGTAGATATTCAATCTGAGTATTATAGATTAAGCTTTCATCCTATTATAGATTAATTCACATGCAACAATATCCAGGCAAGAAAAATTATAAAGCAATGGTGCTAGCTAGCCTAGAGTCAGCATAGAGTGTAGAGCATTTGTTTTGCACAAGGTCCTTCCTGGTTTGAGTTACAACATTCCATTGGTTCACGGAGTAGAGTCAGGCATGATTTCTGAGCACAAAACCAAAAGTAACCACTGAAAGCACAGCATGTGGCCAAAAGGCAAATAAATAATAAATTGATAGATAGATAGATAGATAGATAGATAGATAGATAGATAGATAGATAGATAGATAGATAGATAGATAGATAGATAGATAGATAGATAGATAGATAGATAGATAGATAGATAAATAAATGTGATGGTGCTTTTGTAAGTTTCAAATGCCTGTATGCCAACTTTTGATTATTCATGTATATTCATTTATGTAATCCTCCATTTGTTCATGCTGATCCTCAGCTTTTGTTTTCCATATTGTCATTAGCAGAAATAAAAAAAAGTAGAGAGCAGAATTTCTAGCAATACAGGAAAAATGGTTAACTACCAATAGGATCAGAGAATTTGTCTAGTTCAATCTCCTGATATGACGTTTGAGGCAACTCAGAGGGCATTGCATAATCTCTCTTACGAGTCACATAGTTGATTTGTAGCCCTGTGTGGGAAGATCCTTATTATGAGTTCAATGGAGGACAAGATGGTTAAGAACATGAACGATGAACCCGAATTTAAAATCTATCTCTATGCCTTGAAACTTGGTGACTTCAGTCATTAATTTTATTTCAACTTTTCAGATTTATCAACGGGGTTTCAAGAAGTTAATGCATTTGCATAATTCAGAAGATAATGATGAGATGAATTGAGCTTGTGGAACCTGTTAGTGCAGTATTAGATACCATAGTTTATGGTATTTGACAAATGAGGGCTATTAGCAATATTCAGATTTTTTTTGAGGGGGGACATTTCTCCTATGACAGAGCTGCCCATCTTTAGTTGATTTAACATCTTCCTGTAATTGGATTTCAGTATTTCTCTGCATCCTTCACACATACAAACTAGAAAACACGTTCTAAGTCTGATTCCCTTTACTAACTCATATTCATTTCCTTTTAAAGTCAACCCCATTTAAACCCTAGCTACAGCTTCTGGCCTGTAGTCGTCACCAGGGCTTAAGAGATTTGATGGTTAGATGCTAATTTACTGCTACCAGAAAGTGACAAGTCTACTTTTGCATTCTTTTTGATGCAATGTAATCCAATAAAAACAAAGGAAGCACAAGATATAGGGTTTGGGGAGATCATAAAGAATATACATTTTTTCAAGCAGTTTGTGTTTATCTAAGTGGCAGCACTAAGTGAGTTAATGCTAAGAAAGTAGACAGCTCCAGTTAATGAGATAGATTATTCTGGAAAACAGAACTGTCACTATTGCTTGCAATGTATAGCAGTAAATTTGTTATTTTTGAATGCTGGCAGCATTAGCAAAAACATCATTTATTCAAATTGAGATGTTCCCCAGAGTAGCACTTTGGTTAATAAAGATAAAATCCTTATGTTGGTTGTTAAATGTTATCTTCTCGTCCTGGGAATCCTTCCAATAGCAACCTGGGCACTTACTCCCTGAGATGATTTGCTTAGTGTGGGATCTTCCAGATTCTAGCTTCTTTTAACTGATTTCTTGGGACACATCTTATGAAAACTCAAACATTCATACCTGTTTTGTTTGCTTTTCAATAAAGCACATAACTAATGAAGAAAACAGAATTTCAGACCTAGAGCAAAATTGCGAATTTCTGTTGAAATCATTATTTAGCCTCCAGTATCTTGTATTCTCTTTTTTAACAAGTTTTCCATTTCCTTTCCTTTCTCTTATTCCCCAGTTTTCACTGAAATTCAGAATAAACCAATTCTAGTTAAACTAAGCAAATAGTACTAGTCTTTCTATAATTGATCTCCTACTATTGATGGGATTAATACATCCCAGCTTCTTTAAAAACTATAACCAGTTTCTATAAGTCCATTGCATTTTCCTCTTAGTTCTTAGTTACAGTGATTCCTCTCCACCCACCATTGCCAAATGCTGGTAGTGAGCTTCAGAATCAGTTCAGGTTCTTTCCTCCTATTCACTGTCCTAACAACTTTGGATGCCTTCCATTTATTTGCATACTGCTTATAGACCGACCTACTTCTCAGACTGAACTTTCTCTACATCCCTGGACTCCTTTGATCTGATGAATTGACATCTCTCAAGGCTGTTTCAAACTCTTTAAAATTTCAAAAATCACTTAATTGTATTAAGGAATGATGGAGCAACTATGCAAACCAGAGTCAATGACACTATACTGATGAGACCCCAACTTAAACAACCAAATTTAAAAAAAGGTTAATGGAAGGCTGGGGGACTGGATGGGGAACCTGATGGAGGCAAGTTTGCTCTGGTGTTGGAATGGGGAGCTGGAACACTCTGGTCTAAAACCCAACTATGAGCAATATTTTAATTCACAGTGCCTTAATAAAATTTTATTAAAAGTTCTCAAATATTCACTCCAAATGCCTGAATTTCTTACTATATGTAAGCCTCTATCCATCAACCAACTATAGAATTTTTTCCATAAGCCCCAAATTTGTATGTTATCCTTAATACAGTCTCCTATGTAATTCATTATCTATGAACATGCATTATCAATTTTAACTCTTAAATATTTTTCATGTCTACCTTTCCCTACTTCTATTCCCTAGTAAGGCAACAAACAAAGTTGGTCTCCTCAATCTTAATTTGCTCCACTATAAAAATTCTTCATTTTACTAATAAGCTGAGTGCTTTACCAAAAATAAGATCAGGATATGTTATTTTCCTCTATTAAATAATAGAAAATTATGATATTCAAGAATAACATCAAATAGCAGTATACCAAAATGTCCTTTTTGTTTTTAAATTGAATCACCATGATACACACAGTTAAAAAAGCTGTTCATAATTCTGTTTCAGTCATCCAATGTTACAATAATCATCTCTCTAACAGTGCACATCTCCCACCACCAATGTTCCTAGTTTCCCTCCTGCTACCTCCCAGCCTTCTCCGCCTTCATCGGAAGGAACTTCTCTCTCTATTCTCTCTCTCTTTTCTTTTAATCATTAAAGTATGTAATACAGATACTGAAATACAGTCATTAAGGTTTATAATACAGATACTTATATACCATAGGTATATGGTTCTGAAGGATGAGTTCACATTTAGGAACCTGCCTCAGGTTTTGATTTGCTATCGGAGATAGCATTTGGGATAGAGAAGAAACAACCTATGGCGATATTTGAAAACAATCGCTCTCAAAATGTCCTTCATACCTTGCCCTCAGAACCACCAGTCTGCCTTGCACTCCTTATAATCCCTGCTTTCCCACATGCTGTTTCTTTTTTTTTTTAGCCAAACTAATTCAGCACTGGTGAATATGGTCCTTTGTATTCATCCATGGTTCCCAGGTTCTCCAATAATTTCAAGAATGAAAAATATTGATTATTAAAAATGCTCAGGAGCGATAGCACAGTGGGTAGGTTTGCTTTGCAAGCAGCTGACCAGGGTTTGATCCCTGGCATCCCATATAGTCCCTCGAGTGCCACCAGGATTAATTCCTGACCAAAGAGCCAGGAGTAAGCCCTGAACATCTCCAGGTGTGACCTCCCCTCAAAAAAAAAAAAAAAAAAAAAAATGCTCAGACTCTGAGTTAACAATTGGAATTTTTTTCTAGAAAGTAACAGAGTAAAAGGTACATCCACATTGGAGGACTTTAGTATAGGACTAAGTTAGCTAAGACTCATTTCTTGGGGTTCCTATAGAAGATTGAGTTTTTGTGTTACACACAATGCAGGAAGTTAAAGAGAGGCTTAGCTGTTTTGTGCATTTCTGGCCATTTCCATGATCTTAGTCTCCTTGTGAGCCTACACAATGAGAATTTCATGGTTTTGGGGGAATTCTAGGAATATTACCACTGTACCTTGGAGATTAGGTATAGATTAGATGGATTGGGGAAAAATGGAACTTCTGGCAGAGGAAAATGAGGCTTCCTCTCTCACAACCCACTGCTCAGGGTTTACTTCTGACTGCAATCAGGAATTACTCCTGGAGCTGCTCAGGACCCCAGGAATTGAATGAGGGTGAGCTGGCTGCAAGCAAGCACCCACCAGAGGTCCTACCGCTCCCGTCATGATCCTACTAGCTTTTCTCTGATCTGCAATACTCTGGTCTCTTTATCACCTGTCATTAACATGAACAAGTTCTTTACAACTTGCGGACATCTTTCTCCTTTAGAACAATTCATAATAACTAACATCCCTAAAGAGAGGGTGATTATTTCCCTTATGTGATCTATCACTGTATCACTGTCCTCCTGTTGTTCATCGATTTGCTAGAGCAGGCACCAGTAACATCTCCGTATGTCCTGTCACAAGCGAGTGTAACACAAGGACATCTGCTTGCTCGAGGAATATAAAGAGCCTCAAACCATTCCGGCCGAGCAGTGCAGATGTGGGTCTGAAGTGGATAGGTCTGGACCTCTTCCAGGGTTGCAGATTAGCTATGGGTCTGGTGTGGGTGGGTCTCTCTTCTGGGGCAGCTGGCATGGAGGAAGAGGAAAGGGCAGAGCCCAAATCTTCACTCTGAGTCCAGCCAGCGTGGTCTCTCCCCTGCACGTGTGAGCAAACCCTTAGAGTAATGTTGAACTTGGTTAGGGGCTGGCCGAGCCCCTTACTGGGAAGACAGGTAATATGATCTAACAATATAAAATATAATATGATATGATTATATTATATGGTCTGACAATATAAAATTGAAATTATAATTAGTTATAATCATTTTTTTTGTCTTTTTAATATTATTAGAGGCTTACCTTAAAATATATTTTTAGCCAATGGCATTAACCACAATTGGATCTCCAGAAACAGTAAGATTAGTAAATTGAAATATATAAATCACCAAAACACATAACATAAAATTCACAAGAAGTATATGAATATATGTAACATTTGTAAACTTGATAATTATAAAGAAATATGTAAATACTATACTCTGCTACCAGTTCTCAGATATTGATAAAATAAAATTTGACCACATGTTTTATTGGTGAAGATGCTCATGTGTATGGAATGCTATTTGGAAAAAACAAGTGTGTGTATTTATGATAGATAATTTACATATATTCTCTATATATCTACAATTATAATAGATAATAATGGGTGAGAATATCATTCGGGTCTCCCAAAAGAGGAATCGAAAGAGTCATGCTTGAAATATCACTCCTCACTCAAAGAGAGAGGAGGAATCAGGTGTTCCGACCTCCGTTGCTATTCTAAAATCAAGGATGCTGTCTTGTCTGGCCGGGACATCAAAAATAAGATGTGATATAATGCGATTATAATGTCATATAATGCGATCTTGAGAGCTTGTTTGGAGGTTTTAGCAGGGAGCGCAGCTACTCTTATACCCTCGACCGAAGACCGGTCCATCTCTATTCGGGGAAGGTTGTCCTCTTGGACCGAGCATGCAACTCGGGAGGGGCGCACATGGAGCAGTGAGGGAGGAAGGGGACACCCGCCTAGCCAGTCAGACCAGCTGAATCAACCCTGGCAATCAAGGGGGTGGCAGATGTCGCAGCCAAATCACCCTCACATCCTCACTGCTGCAGTTTTTTTTTTCAATCCGGCCCAGGTATGTTGAACCAGAGACTCAGAGACATGGGGCAGAGCTGCTACTTGCTCTCCCTGTGCCCAGCCACTTATGAAGTGCCCGGGAGGCATGGCGGGTTCTCGCCCTGGCCTGCCAGCCCAGCAGAGCCTCACAACTAGCTAGACGACCCCCCCACTCCATGGTGGCCGCCATCTTCCACATCCAGACTTCCCTCTTGTCACATCTCCACCCAGCAGAGCAGACTATCACAGCCCGGATCATCGACACCCACCCTGCAGCAGTTGTTTTTTCAATCAGGCCCAGGTATGCTGAACCAAAGACTCAGAGACACGGGGCAGAGCTGCTACTTGCTCTCCCTGTGCCCAGCCACTCATGAGGTGCCCGGGAGGCATGGCAGGTTCTCGCCCTGGTCTGCCACCCCAGCAGAGCCTCACAACTAGCTAGACTAACCCCCCACTCCATGGGGGCCGCCATCTTCCACTTCTGCACTTCCCTCTCGTCACAACTCCACCCAGCAGAGCAGACTATCACAGCCTGGCTCTTGCCACTGCGCAGTTCATCAATAAATGCTTTATTTAGAGGTGACTACAAGATTATGCCACCCGCACAGCAAGCCTGGCAAGCTGATTGTGTCGTATTTGATATGCCAAATACCAGTAACATTTATATTAGGTCATTCCCATGACCTAATATAATGGTTTGAGGCTCTTTATGTCCTGGAGCAAGCAAATGCCCTTGGGTTCTACTAGCATGAGACAGGACATTGGAGATATTACTAGAGCCCGCTTTAGCAAATAGATGATGAACGGGAGGATAGTGATAGTGATAATGAGAACTGGAGATGACTGTTAGACTAGAGCCATTACCAATTATATCCCACACTCTGTAAAAAGATCGCGTGGCCGCCCACCTACAAGATTGTCAAACTTCTTAGTCAAGACCCTGAACGAACAGTTTGAGACTCTTAATATACCCAAAACAACCAGATGCCATTGAACTACACTGGCATGTGATGGGTCAAATGGAAACATTACTGGCGCCCGCTTGAGCAAATCGATGAATAATGGGATATCAAGTGATCAAGTGATCAATATTCATTGTGTCACAGAAGTCTAACCTATTACAAAATACCACAAGTAAACAAACACACAAAGCCTTACTTTTAGGGTAAAACACTGTAGTTTTTATTGTAAATGCAGAATTTAAAAAATATCTTATATGCATACATGGATGAGAAGTTTGGTAAACTATTGTATTAACATCATTATGGAGAGCAAGCAAGGTAAGGATTGATGTAAAAGAACTGATTCAGAGTCATTTTCAAAAAAAGATAACAAGGGAAAATGTCAAAATACAAAGATTACCTAAAGACTTTATGTGGGAAAATATGAAAATATGTCAGTGTTCTTTCACTGTTAAAATATAAATGTATGTGATCTTAATAGAATTGGCTACTTTCAAGGCATGAATGAAAAGATGGAAAGAACAGAGGAGTACTATGTGAAATGATCCTTCTCTGAGCATAACATGTTAAGTATACAGTGTATAATCCTTTGAACGTTTCAATTCTTAGAAAAGGAAAGCTAACATGTTTGAGGGGACTACATAAGAGAATGCGAACATAAGCAGGTTTTATAAACTGCATTTGAAGAAATGTACACATATCAAGGGGAGACAAATAAAACTAAGGGAATGTCCAGTGGTATTTAAATTCTAACACAAAATTAATTTTCAAAATATGTTGCACTCTGTTAGAAGATTTCTTCTTAAAATGTGATAGACTATTACTTCTGACAACTATGTTTTATGTATTCTAGAAATAAGCATGTTGAAGAAAGTTTGACCTGCACTTTCCACTGTCATAGAAGGAAGGATAAATTCAGATAGGGAGAAAATATTCATGCATTTTCTAACATTTGATTATAATTGAGGTGTGAAAAACATCATATTTAATAAAAATATATTTATTACAAACAAATTCATTATCTATAATAAATGCAAATATTTTAAGACTCACAGACATGGGGCAGAGCTGCTACTGGCTCTCCCTGTGCCCAGCTGCTCACAAGGCGCCCGGGAGGGATGGTGGGTTCTAGCCCTGGCCCGCCACCCCAGTAGAGCATAACAACAAGCCAGACGACCCCCACTCCATGGGGGCCTCCACTTTCCACATCCGGACTTCCCCCCTTGTCAGAACTCCACCCAGCAGACCAGCCTATCACAGCTTTGCTCATCGAGATCCACCCTGCAGCAGTCTTTTTTAAATCCGGCCCAGGTATGCTGATCCAAAGACTCATAGACATGGGGCAGAGCTGCTACTAGCTCTCCCTGTGCCCAGCCGCTCACGAGGCACCCGGGAGGGATGGTGTATTCTAGCACCAGCAGAGCCTCACAACAAGCCAAACAACCACAAACAAGCTTGTGGCAGCATGGTTCATCAATAAATGCTGGATTTAGAGATGACTACAAGAGTATGCTACCCGCACGGCAGAGCCTGGCAAGCTACCCGTGTCCTATTTGATATGCCAAATACCAGTAACAATTATTACCTCATTCCCATGACCTGATGGAATGGTTTGAGGCTCTTTATGTTCCTGGAGCAAGCAGGTGCCCTTGGGCTCTACTAGCATGAGACAGGACATATGGAGATGTTACTGGTGCCCGCTCGAGCAAATGGATGATGAACGGGAAGACAGTGATACAGACAGTGATTTTAAATTTTAATAAGATAAGAACAAATAACTTGTTTGCCTAAAAATCACTTGTCTTCCTGTTGTTTGACCATTTGCTTGAGTGGGTGCCAGTAAAGTCATCATTCGTCCCTGTTGTGTGCTGGTGTAACCTAAGTACATCTGCTCGCTCCACGAACACAAAGAGCCTCAAATAATTCTTTCAGGTCATAGGAATGAGGTTTATTATTGTTACTATTTTTCGCATATTGAATATGACACAGGTAGCTTGCCAGGCTCTACCATGAGGGCGCTTGCAGTTCTTGCATTTACTGATGTACTGTGCAGTCTTTGTGGCCATGTACAATTGTGTATCTGGTTCATGGCCAACAGCTCAGGAGCAGCTGGACTGCTCAGGTCCACCAGACCTCCTGAATGGGACTGAGGTGGGGGAAAGAGACCACAGTTCCATCTCCATGGAAACCCAGTGACTTTAGCTGCTGATACCAGCACACCTGGACATGAAATAGGTGTCTCTCTAGGGTGTAGCTCTGACAAGCAGGGCTTGAGATAGGCTACTTTCTTGGGTGGATCTCTGATGAGCTGGATATAGAAAATAGCTACATCATGATGTGGGGATTCCTCTGGCTTCTTCTAAGGCTCTAATGGGGTGGTGAGCCAGGGCCAGAAACCAGGCTCCCTCCTGTATGCCTCATGGTTAGCTGAGTATAGGGGAGCCGGTAGCAGCTCTGTTCTGTGTGTCTGTGCCTGGTTAACAGCTCACAGCCCAGGAGTAGTTCATATCGTTCATGTACTGGTCAAAGAAAGCATAGGTGGTAATGCAATATTTCCCATTTCATAAATTTTTGAAGAATAAAATTCCCCGTAAGCAATAACTATTTTTTTATTAATGAGCTGTAATAGATATGAGTTCTTATACTCCGTATTTTAGGCACAAGATAAATAATAATCAACATATTGACACCTCTTGAGTCAAGCCCTAGTCTCAAACACCATTTTCAAAATATTGCTCCAATAATTTTGATTGTGAAGGAACATAAGCTGAAACTGAGTTTCTTATCCTATAGATAATACCTTTTATACTGTAATTTATACAGAGATGAACTTGTCTCAAGCCAAATTATTTAGATGAATTTCCTTCTTTGAATTTGGAAAGAATTTTCCAAATTCTTTCCTTTTGGAATTATGAATAGCAAAAATAGTAAAAGACATTGAATTTTCATCTTCTATGGCAAGATGTATTCTCTGTTCAAATAAATTTTGAAAACTAATGGCTAATCCCTTCATTGGAATGAAAATTTCGGTGGCTTCAATGCTTTCAATAATGATTTTCCATGTCTATTGAGCTGCCATGCCAACATTTGGCTCTCACCTCCTCACAAAGGAACTAGAAACAGGAAACTATAAGTAAATGTTAAAAATTTGATTTATATTATTGAGTAAGAGGTTATTGTTTTGAGGAAAAAATGGTATCTAGACTGTAGTGAATATTGATAATTTATCACTAAATCTTCCTCTCAGTACGTTATTTTTCCATCACAACCCTCACTTTGAGTCTAATTGAAAGTTTTCAAAGTGAAATGCCTTCACCACGCTAAGGTATATCCATAGCATAGTATAGATTTAACTAAAGGGTAGACACATTGTCCAAGTGGTCAAACTTTATATTGATGTCTAAAATGTTTTTTTTGTTTGATTTATAAAGGTTCATGTTTTAAATTACTGCTTTGATGAAACAATGGTTTGTTTACATCCATTATTTCCTGGCAGTATGCTATTTGCAATAAAGGTGATTGGTTCTGGAGCCAGAGATTCTACTGCAGATAGGGTATTTGCCTTGCAGGTGATCAACCCAGGTTTAATCTCAACATCACATATGGTACACCAAGGCACAACATAAACAATTCCTGAGCTCTTAACCATGAATACCCCTGAGAAATTACAGTATGTTTCCAAAACAATAACAACAACAACAAAAAAAAAAACCCAAGAAAACCAAGAAAAGTGATGGTAATTGTTGAAATGTATTATCTAATAGTACAGGTTTTCCAAGGGGAACCAACACATTTGTCTGTTGATCCTACAAGTGGTGATCTTGTTCTGTAGACATTTGAAAGATGCAAATAAGTAGCCCTTATTACTTCAGTTAGTTTTCCCACCTAAGTTCCACTAGCAGTGGCAAATACCCAGGTGGGCACAATTCATATAATTGAGCTTTATAGCTGAAATGTGTACTGAGAGTTGCAACTTCAGAATTCTATTGAAAATGTTAAGAAAATACAAAGTTTATGGTTGAGTCACAATATGGAATACTCAGTGCTTGCCCTGGTTGGTTTATGGTTTGAAACAGTCCAGAGGGCAACTTTAGTTCTGCAGAGAGAAATAAACAGTGAAGTTTTGGAATATGACATATGAAAAGGGCAGCAAGCCTCTGCTTAGGACCCTGGCAAAATTAATTAAAAAAATGGAAGATTACAATCATTATCTTCTCTAGCTTTCACAAAACATACTAACTGTAGTATGGGTACTATAAATTATTATTACTTGATAATAATGTGAGGGCCACATCCAGCTTCTCTCTTCCATATTTTCTTTAGCAGCTGATATCAGCAACCTTCTGCAGGTGTGGCTGTGGTGCCTGGCTGTGTCAGCAGGTGGCAGACAGGAGACAGACTTGTCTACACCCCCCAGGGCTCTGCTCCATGAGCCCTGGATGGTTGATGGTCTGACAGAGAAAATTGTTGGGCCCCCTGAGATGAACCCAGAGCCATGGCAGGGCCTGGCAAGCTACCCATGGTGTATTTGATATGCCATAAACAGTTACAATAATGGACCTTATTTCCAATGAATGGAGATGTTACTGGTGCCTGCTCGAGCAAATTGTTGAACAATGGGAAGATAAGTGATACAAGTGATTATTTGATAAGCTTTATATTCCCAGAAATTCCATGTATCATCATATTTTATGTTTAGAAAAAGATTGTAGTATTTACTTCTTTTCTGTGCATATTTTTTGGAAAATGAGAATTAGTGTGTTGATGGTTTATTCTGCATAATTCCTCTGGTAAATGTTTTTCTTTTCTTTTTGAGTCCACCCAGTAATTCTCAGGGATTACTCCTGGCTCTACACTCCTGGCACTGCTTGGGGTCTATACGGGATGCCAGGGATTGAACCTGGATTGGTTGCATGCAAGGAAAACACTCTACCCTCTAGACTATCACTCCAGCCCCAGGTCAGTGTTGAAGGTCAGTTTTTCTGGATCTAAAACCAATGAGTTTTCTCTTACTAATATTTGTTCAATTTTGGTGGATGCACCTGTCAACACTGAGGAGCTACTCCAGTCTCTGTTCTGTGAGCTCTCCTGATAGTGCTGCTTACTTCATATAAGACATTGAGCATTCTCTGAAACTTCTATTAGTTCCCTCTTAATTGATATTTCATTTACAAACTTTGTACATATATACATACATTCATATATGTGTGTGTATTGTATTATTCATTTTCACACCTCTTTAAACACACCAGCAAAGAATTACTATCTCTACAATGTACACAATACATCTTTTTTTCATTGTTGTCTCTCTTGATTTCGTGCCACACACCTGGAGGTGTTTAGAAATTACTCAAGGGACCATTCAGTGTTGGAAACTGAACTCAGAACATTACATGTAAAGCAACTATTTTACTACTGAGTCACATCCTAGTAGCAGTTACTGCATTTCTTAGTAAGTTTTTTTCCTTGACTCCTTAAGACACACACACACACACATACATACATACATACATACATACATACATACATACACACACACACTTTATCTTTATGCAGACTCTAGCCACCTTAGGATAGGAATCGTATCCAGTGCAGTCTAAGGCTGGTCGTATCAGGTTAGACAGAATGTCGTTCTTACATTGTCTCCTAGACGTGTCCTACAAGAAGGACATCCCAATAGGCAGTCTCTGGTAGTCAAATGATACAATGCAAGCTCTGACTCTGTAGCAGATACAGGTCATTCTAAGTTTGCACGTTTTACTGTAAGTAGGACAAAGTTTCCTAGAACATTGAGACTCTGTATTCCCAATAGTACTAAGAAATGGTTATCTAAAGATAGGCTGCAAAGCAATAAAGCCGAGATTTTTTTTTATATTATTAACCAAAGTTAATAATCAAAACTAGTATATTATTATAATATTACATATTATGTTATTATATGATTAACTGTTAACCAAAATTAAACTTCCCTGAAAAAAAAGAAAGAAAGGAATGAAAACATCTATTTACTCCTATGAGGACAAAAATAACGGACAGGAAAAGTCTCAGCATTTTTTTTTCTTCTCTGATGAAGTGTGTGAGGCAGCTCTCCTCCCCCATCTTTCTTTTAATTTCCGCTCCTCCTGAATACTTATACTATCATCCTTGAGGAAAATAGCCTGATTTTAAGAACACACCATTTTTTTTGGTGAGGAAGTACCAACATCCTTAAGAGGTCATCAGTGAGACATAGATTTAAAGCATAACAGCTTCATACAGACTTACTAAAAGTGGGGCCCTTAACACCCCATATCAACCTTGATTCCATTTGCTGTGCTGTCTAATGTTACCTCTGTCAAAATCCATTATAAAGGTGCTCATTCTCTAAAAATGTGTACACTCAGAAAGGTAATTGTATGAAACCTTTTTGGACAATGCATTAGCTTCACACCAAAAACTCCTAAGGGAGGAAAAAAAAAGCTGCTAGATTAAAGGAAATTCACCTCTGATAAAAGAGATCTTACTGGGCTGCAGGTGATAATATGATCCAATTAATTCTCACACTCCAGGACCTTACTTTATGCTACTTTATGCTAGAGTGATAGATTTTATAAAGTGAATTCCAATGTCATGAAATCATTGTAATCACACGTATTTGAAGGAAAACTGCTATGGATGTTATGCCAACATTTTGTTTTCCTTCTTTATAAGAGTTTCATTAGGGTATAATCCCAATACCACATAGTGTATCTTTGTAAAGTATCTAAATTTCATGAATTTTAGTATTTTTATACAAAGGAAAAATTCATTGCCACAATTTTTTTTTAATTAGCGTGTGAAAATAAGCAAATTAGCTTTTAACTGAAGCTTTCTATCTTCGGGTAGAAGCCAAGATGACCTCCACAAAGGGAAAAAAGAGAGTACCTCCTACACAGTGTTTAGACCTTCAAGAAAATATGCAATTGTTTCTTGGTTACATACATAGAGGTTCTATAAGAGAGGTGATATTTTGGACATAAATTAAATGGGCACTATTGAAAAGCAACACCCCACAAATATGACCATGGCAAAACTGGAAACCTGTGGTGTTAACTCAGGGTGCTATTGGCATGCTGTAAACAGACAAGTAAAGAGCAAGTGTTTTGTCAAGAGAATTAATGTACATATTGAATGAATGACTCTATGACTCGAAATAGTGTTCTGAAATGTGCAAAGGACAATGATTAGAACAAAACAGAAAACCAAAAGTGAAGGGTCAACTGAAGCCTAAGTTTCTTCCACCAAGGGAAGCAGCCTTGACTAGAGTCAGTGCGGAGGAACTGAGCTGTAGAATCCATTTTCAATGAATTCATGATACGGTGTTAAAAAAACCCTTTTTAATAATGACCTCTGGAGTATACAAAACATGCCTCTCTAACAACCTGCTTTCCATCAGACTTCTACACTAATCTAATTCTTTCTATATGTTTGCCTTTTCTGAATATTTTATAAGAATGGGATATTAGACTATGTTGTCTTTTATTATTTTTTGCAAATACATTGTTTATAAGATATATGTTGTCTGTTTTGTAACCTTTCCCTGTAATTTGTCATATAACGATCTTTGTGTATGTGCAAATTAAACATTTTCAAATCATGTTATGGACAATGGGTTGTTTTATCTGTTATAATATTGATGTTGACACATATTTTTATGCACTTTATCATTTATCTCTCATATATCTCTGTTGGGGGCCCTGGACAGCAGCCCCTGGCACAAATGAGGAAGATTTAGATCTTGCTGGACGGATTTCATACCTGCAGGAAAAGGAGAGGGATGGACTTGGGAGAAACTCTGCCTTGCTCCTGCTGTTGGAAAAGGAAAAGAAAGAAAAAGAAAGAACAACACTGGTGCAGTGGGGAGTTCTGGATAGCAGCACTTGATTTACTGAACACAGTTTAAGCCTTTTATATGGTATTTGGATGGAGGGGTTATATGCACACATCACAGGGCATTTGCAAGTTCCTGGGCCATTGTAACAGTTAATCTTTGGAACAAATGACAATCACAGATTTAGCATTTGCAAGGTAACATTTGCAAGATAAAGATCATTCATTTACATATTCCTGTGATCAGATATTAGAAAACCATGCATATTCTGCCTTACCTTAGCTCAGATATGCACAGATGTTTTAGGTGGGTCCTGCCCTTAGGGCCTAATGGCTGGGAAGTACTGGACCCTAAGGCTAGCAGCTCAGACACAACATATCTCCTTTATATATCAGCCCTATTACATTTTAATAACCCCTATTATAAGAAGGCTTGTTGGGTGAAACAATTGATCACTTGATCACTTGAATCCCGTTATTCATAGATTTGCTCCAGCGGGCGCCAGTGACATTTCCATTGGACCCTATCACGTGCCAATGTAGCCCAATGGCATCTGGTTGATTCAGGAATATGAAGAGCCTCAAACTGTTCCTTCAGGGTCTTGACAAGGAAGTCTGACTATCTTGTAGGTGGGCGGCCACGTGATCTTTTGACATCCAGTGGGATCCAGTCAGTAATGGCTCTAGTCCAGTGGTTGTCTCCAAATAGCATTACATGTCCAGTCCATCTGATTTTCGATGCCTTGGCAAATGAGACAGCGTCCCTGATTCTGGAATAGCAACTGAGGTCAGAATTCTGTATTCCTTCTCTCACTTGAGAGAGGCATGATATTCCAAGTATAGCTCTTTCGATTCCTCTCTGGGAGAACCGAATAGCATTCTCATCCTGCTTTCGTAGGGCCCAGGTCTCTGAGGCGTATGTTAATGCAGGGAGAACAGTGGAGTCAAAGAAATGTGCCTGGAGCCGAAGGTTCTTTGTCCTTTTAGCTATTTCTTCAATGCTTTGAAGGCATTCCATGGTGCTCTCTTCCTCCTGCGCAGCTCAGGTTTTAGGTCGTTCATCATGTTGATTTCTCGACCTAGGTACACATAACTGCTGCATTCAGAGATGTTTGTTCCATTGAGAGTGAATGGGGCCTCTGGAACTAGTTCATTCTTCATAAACATGGGTTTCTTTAGATTCAGCTGTAGACCTATCTTTCCACATTCTCGGTCGAAGTCAGCCAGCATTTGTGCCGCTGGCTAATGTTTGGTGTTATTAGAACGATGTCATCAGCGAAGCGGAGGTGGTGAAGTTGCCGACCATCTATCTTCACTCCCATTCCTTCCCATTCTAATTGTTGCATGATGCTCTCGAGGGTGGCGCTGAAGAGTTTTGGTGAAATGGTATCACCCTGTCGAACCCCCTCTTTTCACATTAATGATAACTTATTTTGTAAAATGGTGAGATCCTCGTGGTGAATTCGTAATACAGCTCACGAAGGATCTTGATGTATTGGGTTTGAACACCTTGTTTGGCTAGGGTTTCGATGACTGCTTCAGTCTCCACAGAATCAAAGGCTTTCTGTAAATCAATGAGCATGAGACAGAGCGGCATCTTGTACTCCCTACAAAGCTCAATGAGCTTGGTTACTGTGAAGATATGGTCAATTGTGCTGAATCCTTTCCGGAAGCCTGCATGCTCGCATGGTTGTCCTTCATCTAGTGTTCTGCTAATCCTGTTCAGGATGACTCGTGTAAACAGCTTGTAGATGACGGACAACAGGCAGATGGGGCTATAGTTGCTGATGTCATGAATGTCTCCCTTCTTGAACAGTAGAACTGTCCTGCTGGTTTTCCATTGGGATGGCACCCTGCTTTCGGACAGGTAGCATGTGAAGAGCCGAGCTAGTGTACTGATGAGTACCTTCGGCAGATTCTTCAGGTGTTCAAGTCTGACTTTGTCTGGGCCTGGTGCTGTTCCCTTCTTTACCGCCGAGATGGCATGTTGGAATTCAGAAAGGAGAACGTTTGGAATGACATATCCATCCTGTGGAATTTGGTATGTGGGCAGGTGGATGTGGCTATCAAAGAGATTTGAGTAGAAGTCCTGGATAATCTTCTCCATTGCCTTTCTGAAAGATGTGATAGACCCATCAGGGCGTCGGAGTGCAGTAATCTTGGTCTTATAGTTGGCAAAGGACAGGCGCAGTGCACATGCTTTTCCGGCCTCTGCTGCATCTTCCAGTATTTCTGCTCTTCTGTCTTTGAGGTCTTCTTTTATCGCTTCTGTGCACCGTTTAGCAAGTTTGGATGTTAGCATTTGGTCTCCTGAGACTCGCACCTTGCCATGTTGGCGAATGAGCTCAAGAGTTTCTGAAGACAAGCGTCCTTTTGTGTCTTTCTTTCTCTCAGCATTCTTTGCACAATCATGGAGGTGCTGAAACAGTTGGTTGTATTCTTCATCGATGTTGTCAATGATGGTATCTTCCCATGTTGCTGCAATGGTGCCAAAGTGTTCCCAATTGTTGGTCATTCTGGGAGTTCTCTTCTTAAACTTTGTAGCCTTTTCTCCCCATTGCAGGAAGTAGAATTTTGCACCGAATGAGACGGTGGTCCGATCCTCTTTGGAATTTGGGGATGACAGCTACATCGGTCAGAGAAAACCGTCGATTGAAGATGATGTGGTCAATTTCATTGTGGAACTGTCTGCCAGGAGATTCCCATGTCCAAAGTTTCGCTTCAGCTTTCTGGAACTGTGAGTTCCCATGAATGGTCTTGGTGGACATGATGAACTCATAGTCTCTCACCCTGTTCGTTCCATTCTAGGCCATGGGTCCCGATGTGGAGTTCTTCAGCTGATCTTCTTGGTCCTATCTTGGCATTAAAATCACCGAATATGATCTTATAGAAGGTGTGATCTTTTTATAGAACTCCTCCAATTCCATGTAGAATTTCTCAATTTCATCTTCTTTGCATGTGGATGTTGGGGCACAGACAATGAAGATAAAAATTGCTGGCAGTGGGCCACATCTCTTCAAGTGTAATCATCCTATTCGGTTTGTTAGGCATTCAAATGATACAATTAGACGCTGCTAAACTGGCATACTTCCAAAAACATTTTTCAAAGAAAGTTAACTATTTTGTATTTTCACCAATAGTATCACTGTCTTCCCGTTCATCATTGATTTGCTCGAGCGGGCCCCAGTAACATATCCATATGTCCTGTCTCATGGTAGTAGAGCCCAAGAGCATATGCTGCTTGCTCCAGGAACATAAAGAGCCTCAATCCATTTCGGAATGAGGTCTATAATTGTTACTGGTATTTGGCATATCAAATACAACACGGGTAGCTTGCCAGGCTCTGCCATGCAGGTAGCATACTCTTGTAATCATCTCTAAGTCCATCATTTATTGATGAACCGTGCGGCCGCTTGCGGCCGTGCAAAGCCGGGCTGCGATAGGCTGGTCTGCTGGGTGGAGAGGGTAATATTTTGGTACTATCACCAATAGTATTTGATACTATTGATAGTATTTGATACTATTTGATACTATTTGATACTATTGGAGACCAGGGCCCTACTAAAGCAGGATGAGAATGCTATTCGGGTCTCCCAAAGAGGAATCGAAAGAGTTATGCTTGGAATATCACGCCTCACTCAAGTGAAAGAAGGAATCTAGAGCTCCAACCTCCATTGCCGTTCCAGAGTCAGGGACGCTGTCTCATTTGCCATGGCATTGAAAATCAGATGTGTTGGACATGTTTGCTATTGGAAGGCAATCGCTGGACTAGAGCCATTACTGACTGTATCCCATGGGATGTCAAAATATTACATGGCTGCCCACCTACAAGATAGTCAGACTTCTTCGTCAAGACCCTGAACGAACGGTTTGAGGCTCTTCATATTCCTGAAGCAACCAGATGCTATTGGGCTACACTGGCATGTGATAGGGTCAAATGGAAATATTACATTCGCCTGCTCGAGCAAATCGATGAGTAATGGGATGTCAAGTGATCAAGTATTTGATATTTTTTCACACTTATGTCAATATATATATATATATATATATATATATATATATATATATATATATATATATATAATGATATAATATATACATGAGACTTCGCAGACATGGGGCAGAGCTGCTACTGGCTCTCCCTGTGACCAGCCGCTCACGAGGAGCCCGGGAGGGATGGTGGGTTCTAGCCCTGGCCCACCACCCCAGCAGAGCCTTGCAACAAGCCAGACAACCCCCACCTCCATGAGGGCCTCCATTTTCCACATCCGGACTTCTCTCTCGTCAGACCTCCACCCAGCAAACCAGCCTATCAGCGCCTGGCTCATTGAGATCCACCCTGCGGCAGTCTTTCTTAAATCCAGCTCAGGTATGCTGGTCCAGAGACTTGCAGACATGGGGCAGAGCTGCTACTGGCTCTCCCTGTGACCAGCTGCTCACGAGGTGCCCCGGGAGGGATGGTGGGTTCTAGCCCTGGCCCACCACCCCAGCAGAGCCTCGCAACAAGCCAGAGGACCCCCCACTCCATGAGGGCCTCCATTTTCCATATCCGGACTTCTCTCTCGTCAGACCTCCACCCAGCAGACCAGCCTATCAGCGCCTGGCTCCCGCGGCCACTTGCAGCCGATGCGGTTCATCAATAAATTCTGGACTTAGAGATGCCTACAAGAGTATGCTACCTGCACGGCAGAGCCTGGCAAGCTACCCGTGTTGTATTTGATATATATGCCAAATACCAGTAACAATTATAGACCTCATTCTGGAATGGATTGAGGCTCTTTATGTTCCTGGAGCAAGCAGATGCCTTGGGCTCTGCTATCATGAGACAGGACATATGGAGATGTTACTGGGGCCCGCTCGAGCAAATCGATGATAAACGGGAAGACAGTGATACAGTGACAGTGAATATATACATGAATATAATTCATAAAAGCTGAAACTATTTGACTTTTGTTACATGAGTTTAGATTTTCACATTGCAGTGAAACTTTCTACTGGGTCAGATGGAATCACTTACGGTATAAGGACTAAATGAGATGTTAGTTTTGATGTGTGCTAATTGCACTTATATTTTCTTGCAGAAATTTTGTCATTTTGGTTGCCATCAGCAGGAGGCTTCCATTCCTCTTAAGGACACAAATGAAAATTGATACAATTTACAAAAAAATAGTCTTTAGGACCAGGCAGGTAGTGCAAAGCGTTAAGATACATGCCTTGCATACGTGAATCCCTGAATTTGATCAATGGAATTATAACTTTGGAGAACCACTAAACATCATGAATGTTAGTCCTCATAGCCCTTCAATACTTGGATCTGAGACTTATGCCACTGGTGGACCAGTGGGAGTGACCTTTTCCACCCTGAACCCAAGAAGGCCCATGTACTAAAACATAAAAAAAGTCCCACAAATGCAGAGATCACAAATTTTTCCTCCACATTTTTGTAAATTCATTAATCAACACTAGTATACTTAAGGCATAATTCAATTAATTAATTAATTTTGGCTTTAGGCATTTGGGGTCATACCCAGCAGAGAGATAGTTTAGTCAGGAAGGCCTTGCACATGGCTGACACAGGTTTGATCTGCAGCATCTCATATGGTCCCTGAGCACCTCCAGGAGTAATTTCTGGAGAAATCACTCCTGCAGAGCCAGCAATAACACCTGAGAATTGCTCCTTTTCTTGGTTGCTTTCTAAAATCTTAAGCTATGAGGTCAGACTGTTTATGATTGTCCTTTTTTCTTTCCTGATGCATGCTTGCAGAGTTATGAACTTTCCTCTTCACGTGCTTTTGCTGTGTCCCACAAGTTTTGATAGTTTGTGTCTTCAGTCTCATTCGTTTCCAGGAATTTTTGGATTATGTCTTTGATTTCTTTTATGACCCACTATTTCTTCAGCAGTGAGCTGTTTAGTTTCCAGGTCTTTAGTATGACTCTCCATTTCGGTGTGCAATTATCGCCCATTTTCAGTGCATCGTGGTTGGAAAAAAATACTTGACACAATTTCTATATTCTTGATCTTATGGAGGTATGTTTTGAGGCTTATCATATGATCAATCCTGGAGAATGCTCCATGTAAAATGTGCATTCATCTTTTTGGGAATAAAAGTCCTATATACACCTACCAGTCCTCTTTTCTTCTATTTCGTCCTGTAGGGACAGTATTTCTTTGATACGTTTCAGCCTTGTTGATTTATCAAGAGTTGATAGAGCAGTGTTAAAGTCTCCAACTACAATTGTGTTGCTGTCAATGTCTTCTCTGAAGTCTATTAGCAGTTGTTTTAAGTATTTTGCTGGCCCTTTGTTGGGTGAGTATATGTTTAAGAGTGTAATTTCTTCCTGATAGAACGGTGTGGCCATACTAGTGTCTGACAACATAGATTTCAGGCTGAAAAAGGGTTTTAAAGGGACAGTGAAGGTTATTTCTTAATAATCAAGAGATATGTATCACTGTATCACTATGAACGGGAAGACAGTGATACAGTGATACATATCTCTTGATTATTAAGAAATGACCTTCATTGTCCCTTTAAACCCTTTTCAGCCTGAAATCTATGTTGTCAGATACTAGTATGGCCACACCGGCCTTTTGGAGGATTTGTTTGAGTGGAGAATTGTTTTCCAGCCTTCCACTTTGAGTCTGTTTTCTCTGATTGTTCAGATGTGTTTCTTGTAGGCAGCAGAATGTTGGATTCAGTGTTTTAATCCATTTTGCCACTCTGTGCCTCTTAATTGATGCATTTAGACTGTTGACATTGCAAGAGATTATTTTCATGGGATTTTGCACCATCTTTCTTTTTTGTTGGGGGCCCTGGCCAGCAGCCTCAGGCAAGAATGAGTAGACCTAGATCTTGCTGGACTTCATCCCTGCAAAAAAGGAGAGGGATGGACTTCGGAGAAGCTCTGCCTTGTCACTGCTGAAAAAGGAAAGACACTGACACAGTGGGGAGTTATGGATAGCAGTTCTCATTTTACTGAGCACAGTTTAAGCCTTTTATATAACTTTTGGGTGGGAGGGGTACATGCACAAATCACATGGCATTTTCAAGCTCCTGGACCACTGCAACAGATAAAAATCACAGATTTTGCATTTGCAAGGTAACAGTCATTGATCAGAAGACCAGGCACATCTTGACTCACCTTAGATGTGAATCATTTGCCTGCCAGTCTCCCATTGGATAAGCACAGATGTCTTTTATGTGGGTGTCAACTCTTGAGCATCTGGAAGCTCCATTTCCCTGAGAACAGGGCCCACCTCTGGGCCCTATCCCTCAGGGCCTTATGGCAGGAAAGTGCCAGGTCCCAATACTAGCTGCTGAGAGTAGCTAGTATTTCTGTTTAAATTTAAACTTGTGCTTTTGGCGTTTGTTTTATCTTACAGTAGACTTTTCAGTCCTTCTTTTGAAGTTGTTTTTGAGATTATGCACTTTTTTAGCTGCTGTGTATCCATGAAGTGGTATCTTTCCTTCAAATCTGAATGTGAGGGGCCGGAGCGATAGCACAGTGGGTAGGATGTTTGCTTTGTGTGCAGCTGACCTGGGTTCGATCCTCAGCATCCCATATGGTCCCCGGAGCATCTCCAGGAATAATTCCTGAGCAAAGAGCCAGTAGTAACCCCTGAACATTGCCGGGGTGACCCTAAAAGAAGAAAAAAATATCTGAATGTGAGTCTATCTGGGTAAAGTATTCTTGGTGAGGCCTTCATTTCATTGAGTCTTTTTACAATATCCCATCAATGGTGGGACACTCCAAAAACTCTTCGGTTTTGGAGTGTTTTGTCTGAAAAGTCTGCTGTGATCCTTAGGGATACTCCTTCGTATGTAATTTCCTTCTTTGATCTTGCTGCTTTCAGTATTTTATCTCTATCTGTGATTTTTGACATTTTAATTAGGATGTATCTTAGAGTATTCTTATTGGGGTTTCTTTTAGCTGGTACCCTTTGGTCTCCTGAATTGGGAGCGAACCCTCTTTAATTCTGGGAACTTTTCAGCAATGATGACTTTGCCAGTTGTTTCTTCATCTGGATTATCTTCTTGGCCCTCTGGGACCCCAATGATCCTTATGTTATTCCTTTTAACTTCATTCCGATTATCTCTTGTTGTCTGTTCATTTTTTTGTGAGTCTTTTTTTCCATCTTCTGCTATTTTTTAGAGATTATCTGCATATAATCTTGGAGCTCACTAATTATTTCTTCAGCAGTTGTTACTTTGCTGTGGAGGCCTTCCAGTGCACTTTTAATTTCACTTACCACATTTTTAATATCTTTCATATCTGCTTGTATTTTCCTTTGCATTTTCCTCTTTTTTTTCTTTCATATCCTCTTCTCTTTTATTCACTTTGTATTCTATTGCTTTTATAAGCTCCTTACGTATCCTTAATATTTCTTTCCTAAATTCCTTGTCAGAGAGGTTATATAGCTCATCATTATAGACTGGCTCAACTGGGCTAGCAGCTTCATTCACTGAGCTTGATGGAGTTCTGTGATACTTTACCTTTACGACCTTTTGCAGGTCATAAAACTGTTTGAACTTATGTGGCTAAATAGTAGAATTAGTGGTGTGTAGGTTGTTTCCAGAGTTTCGTGGAAGGAAAGAAATGCTGAGTCCTATGATCACTGAAACCCTCTAACACTTTACACCAAGTAATGTGTGTGATTGATCCTGTGTCCACACAGCTTTGAGTTTTAGGCTGCAATCTGGGGCATCCTGTGGCACAGGAAAAGATCATAGACCTGAGATAGGGGGTGACAGGGTGATGAGATGGCTGCAGGGGGAGGGAGGCGGCAAGCATCTCTTCAGCGGTTTAGAGGTGCTTCAGGCCTTTGGTCCCCTTTGTGGAGTTCCCAAGCTTAGGGCTGGGGCCTGGGGGCATCATCTGGTGCAGGGGAAGATCACATACCTGAGATAGGGGGTGGCAGGGTGATCACCCCCAGTTGATGGCAGCAACTGGGGGAGGGCAATGCAGGAGTTTTAAAGAAATTCAAAGGTATGCAAGAAGTGGGATATTAAAGTGTTTGAAAACAAAGTTCATCATCATTAAATCTAAATGCAGAGGTTATATTACTAAATATTCTGAACTTTTAATCTAGTATTTAGAACATAATCAATGAATATTTATCACACTATACACAAATATTTATTTATTTTTTAAAATACTCTACTTGGGGGCCAGAACGATAGTCCAGGGGGTAGTTTGTGTGTCTTGCATGCGGCCAACCCAGGTTTGATCCCGGGCATCACATATGGTTCCCATATGTTCCTGAGCACTGCCAGGAGTGTAAAAAGCCAGGAATAGCCCCTGAGCATTGCTGGGTGTGACCCAAAAAACCAAACAAACAAACAAATAAGTAAATGAATGAATGAATGAATAAATAAATAAACATTAAATAATAAATAACTAAATAAGATCATCTATTTTTCTATCAAGGCGATTTCTCAAAATAAGAATTTTAAAGCATGCTGGGTCATATCATTGAATACTGAAACCTATATATTGCAAATACTTCTGCATGGATGACTTAGAATCCCCTCAACAAAGACCAAAAAAAAGTATGATTTTATATCCTCTAGATAGCAATCCTTCTTCTTCTGGTCCAAAATGAAGTTCATAACTCAAATTCTCTTTATTTTTTACCTAGATTTATTTCTCAGGCTTTGGACTGTCTCACTACCTTGGTTCTTACTATCTCTAATCCAATTGTCCACAATTCTTTCAGAATATGTAATATAATAAAAATCTTGTTATATCATCCCTTTGGCATAATATAGATGACATCTAATTGCTGTCCACTAAAGCCAATTTTTCCTAAAAGTTCACTGTCACTGTATCACTGTCATCCCGTTCATCATCGATTTGCTCGAGCGGGCCCCAGTAACATCTCCATATGTCCTATCTCATGCTAGTAGAGCCCAAGGCATCTGCTTGCCCCAGGAACATAAAGAGCCTCAATCCATTCCGGAATGAGGTCTATAATTGTTACTGGTATTTGGCATATATATCAAATACAACATGGGTAGCATGCCAGGCTCTGCTGTGCAGGTAGCATATTCTTGTAGGTATTTCTAAGTCCAGCTGGTCTGCTGGGTGGAGGTCTGACGAGAGAGAAGTCCGGATGTGGAAAATGGAGGCCCTCATGGAGTGGGGGGGTCGTCTGGCTTGTTGCGAGGCTCTGCTGGAGTGGTGGGCCAGGGCTAGAACCGACCATCCCTCCCGAAGTGCCTCGTGAGCGGCTGGTCACGGGGAGAGCCAGTAGCAGCTCTGCCCCATGTCTGCGAAGTCTCTGGACTGGCATACCTGAGCCAGATTTAAGAAAGACGGCTGCAGGGTGGAACTCGATGAGCCGGGCGCTGATAGGCTGGTCTGCTGGGTGGAGGTCTGACGAGAGAGAAGTCCGGATGTGGAAAATGGAGGCCCTCATGGAGTGGGGGGGTCGTCTGGCTTGTTGCAAGGCTCTGCTGGGGTGGTGGGCCAGGGCTAGAACCGACCATCCCTCCCGGGCGCCTCGTGAGTGGCTGGTCACGGGGAGAGCCAGTAGCAGCTCTGCCCCATGTCTGCGGAGTCTCTCCTAAAAAGTTCAATCCGTCTATAAAAAGCTTCATGCGATCAGAGCAGTAGTATAGCAGCTAGGGTGCTTGTGGTCAACTCTGGCTTAATCTCTATCACCATATATGATCCCCTGACCCACTCCAGGAATCATCCATGAGTGAGATCCAAGATTAAGCCTTAATCAGCAATTGGTGATGCCTCAAAATAAACAAAGAAACAAAGCTTCATGTTCTCATTATTTGCAATGTATAGAATAATATGACTAGAGAATGGAAGTTATTAATGGAAGATATAAACTTGGCCCCTAGTTTATGAGATGGTTAGGCCATAAAGGAGAGACATGTGTGTGTGTGTCTGTGTGTGTATGTCAGGGGAGTTGGGGGTATTTGGGATTAGGGCTAGGAAAAGACTGACAGGACATATCAAGGTCAAGGTGCAAGGGGCAAGTTCTTGGCATACAATGGAGGTCTAAAGATGTCGTTATGTCTGTATCTAAATCACAGGATCATTGCTTCCATAAGCATAGAACACAAACTACAATAATTAGACTTCAAAACTTATCTGTTAAAGAGGTTTGCTCTGGAGAGGTGGGGTGGGAGAGAACCTTGGAACATTGGTTGAAGAAATTTAACACTGATGATGGGATTTGTTTTGGATCATTGCATGCCTGAAATATTAATATGGAAACCTTTCTAAGTCACAATGCCTAAGTAAAAGAAAATATGTAAATCCAGGCTTCTTGGGTATTCAAGAAATTCTGTGATCAGATTCCTTTTGGCTTTTACAGTATGTGTCAATTTTCTTACTTTGTTGTATTTCTGCTGAACTCCCTATTATCAACTTCTATTCCTATCCTGAGCTCTTCTTTCTATTGTAATATAGGAGGAATGACCTTTAGTACTTAAGTCACATGTTTTGGACTTCAGTATCAGTATTCTGGATTCTTGAATTCGGATTAAGTTTCACTGGGCTACTTTTTGCTTATATGTGAAATAAAAAATGGTAATGGCATGCCCTTCCTAGTATATTTAGGGGATTAAATGTAGCAATACAACCAACTACATTAGTATGACAAATAGAATATCACATATAAGCACTCACAAATGTTAAATATAGATACTAATGTTTCTACTCTCTTTTCTTTTCCCTGTTAAAATTCTATAAATGTCTCAATTTCACTTTCACATCCCTTTTTTTTTTTTTTTTTTTGCTTTTCGGTCATTCCCGGCAATGCTTAGGGGTTTCTCCTGACTCTGCACTCAGGAATTAACCCTGGTGGTGCTCAGGGGACCATGTGGGGTGCCTGGGATCAAACTCAGGCCGGCATAGGTCGGCTGCGTGCAAGGCAAATGCCTTACCCACTGGGCTATTGCTCCGGCCCGTCACATCCATTCTTATTCCTTCATTGGGTTCCGATCAATCACTGTATCACAGTCACTGTCTTTTCATTGTTGATCAATTTGCTCGAGTGGGCACTAGTAATATCTCCATTAGTTTTGTCACAAGCAAGTGTAACCCAAGAGCATCTGCTTGCTACAGGGACAGGAGGAGCCCCAAACCATTCTTCAGATCATGGAACTGAGGTCCATAATTATTACTAGTTTTTGCATAACAAGTAAATAAAACACCGGTAGCTTGCCAGGCTTTGCCGTGTAGGTGGTATAGTCTCAGTAGAAGACTCTCATCTTGAGCATTTACTGATGAAACTTAAAGGGGAAGATCAGGTTTTCTCTTGGATGGAGCTCTGAGGAACTATAGAGTCTGGATGTTGAGAATGACTGACTGCATGATGTGTGGTTTGTTCTGGCCTCTTGCTAGGCTTACTGGTATCAGTTAGAACCTGTCTAAAACTGTATACAATGTACAAATGTGAAAGATCTTGGGAAGGACCTTATCCTAAAATCAGCATTCTCTAATAATATTGTGCGGCCGCTTTGCGGCTGCTCTCCAAGGGAGCTGTAGATCAGGCATGGGTGGGTCTCTCTTCTGGGGCAACTGTCATGGAGGCGAGGAAAGGGCAGGGCCCAAAACTCCACTTCGAGTCCATATATATACGTTATATATATGTTACATATATATGACATATATATGTCATGTATCACTGTATCACTGCATCACTGTCTTCCCATTCATCATCGATTTGCTCCAGCGGGCCCCAGTAACATCTCCATATGTCCTGTCTCATGCTAGTAGAGCCCAAGGGCATCTGCTTGCTCCAGGCACATAAAGAGCCTCAATTCATTCCGAAATGAGGTCTATGATTGTTACTGGTATTTGGCATATCAAATACAACACGGGTAGCTTGCCAGGCTCTGCTGTGCAGGTAGAATATTGGATGAACCGCGCGGCCGCTTGCAGCCACGCCGACCGGGCTGTGATAGGCTGGTCTGCTGGGTGGGAGTTCTGCTTGTAGGCATCTCTAAGTCCAGCATATATTTATGTCATGTATATATGTCATTATATATGTAATATACATGACATATATACATGACATATATACATATACATATATACACATTGGCTTCTTAAACTCCAGTTAGTGCAAGTATGTGTCTATGTAAGGAGAGAAAGTAAGGAGATGTATCTTATTAATAAGAAACCAACAATACATTCTGGACAAGAACTGGGTGCTAAAAGTATGTAAAGGTATATACATGATAACCATTTAGTACCTGCATTGCAAGGTACTTCCCCTGATCTTCCCCCCTTTAATTGAGACTCACAGACTTGGGGCAGAGCTGCTACTGGCTCTCCCTGTGCCCAGCCGCTCACGAGGCACCCAGGGAGGGATGGCGGGTTCTAGCCCTGACCCACCACCCCAGCAGAGCCTTGCAACAAGCCAGATGACCCCCCGCTCCATGAGGGCCTCTATTTTCCACATCCGGACTTCCCTCTTGTCAGAACTCCACCCAGCAGACCAGCCCGGGTTGCGCAGCCACTTGCAGCAGCGCGGTTCATCAATAAATGCTGGACTTAGAGATGACTACAAGAGTATGCTACCTGAATGGCAGAACCTGGCAAGCTACCCGTGTTGTGTTTGATATGCCAAATACCAGTAACAATTATAGACCTCATTCCGGAATGGATTGAGGCTCTTTATGTTCATGGAGCAAGCAGATGCCCTTGGGCTCTACTACCATGAGACAGGACATATGGAGATGTTACTGGGGCCCACTCGAGCAAATCGATGTTGAACGGGAAGACAGTGATACAGACAGTTATACCTGCATTGCAAACCACAATGTGCAAAAAGAAAGAGAGGGATTAATTAAAAAACAGAAATCCACAATATTTGAAGAATAGGAATCTGGGATGAAAGCAAGGTTGTGTAGCTGGTGTGAGCACGATGTTAGCTAGTCTGGCCAACACAAGAGCACCAAGAGTTCTTATTTCAGTTATAAAAATTTATAAAATTAGAAGCAAGAGTCTAATTTTCAGGGTGGTCCACCACATACAGGTTTTCCACATCTCCTGAAATAGTCTTCAATTTTTATTAAACTTGGACATCCTCAAAAAATCCATTTTGCCATGCCTCTACTTCATTGTTCATGGTCAATTTGACTCGTTTTATGTCTTATAGCCTGTCTTTCTGTTTGCTTTTATGCCTCCTGACTCCAGCCCGAACCTTAGTGTATTTCTTCAGTCTACTGATTCTTTGCCTCCACACCTGTCTTTCAGGACCAATTCTTGGAGCACCGTCTTCTCTTCTTCTTTGCCTTATTTCATGCTGCAAGAAAGTCAGTGAGGGTTTGCCTGTACATGCCTGTGCCATCGCTCAGCAGCACCTGTGTGCATTTTCATTTAACGGTTCCCATCAAACTCTGAACATACCTTAATATTAAAATTTTACATAACATGAAATGTCAAAGTCTTGATCACTTCTTGATCACTTGAATCCCGTTATTCATCAGTTTGCTCGAGCGGGTCCCAGTAACATTTCCATTGGACCTTATCACATGCCAATGTAGCCCAATGGCATCTGGTTGATTTAGGGATATGAAGAGCCTCAAACCGTTCCTTCAGAGTCTACAATTTCTTAATGTTCTTCTTTGTTAGTTTGAATCACTCAAAGCAGTATATGATTGACTGAAGATGGTCAGTGAATATGAGCATCCCTTGTAAATATGTAAAATAGGGTCCAGTTTTATTACAAATGAGTAATCATAGAGAAGAATTAAAATTTATCGATACAGAAAAGTTATTAGGTTTGAACTCCGGTCTACAGCACAAAAGGCAAAAACCCTACACAAAGTGTTATCCATTCACTGCCCCCTTTTTCTTTTTAGAAACTCAAACTCACTCAACAATCAAGTATTTGCCAATACATTTAATCTCTAGACTTTCTGGTAGGGTTTTCCTGAATAGAAAGCCTAATTATAACAAGCTCCCCCGCTTTTTTTCTAAGTTGTTTTTGTAACTCTTTCTCATGATTGCTCTGGATCATCTGGTAATTAGTGATATAATTGTTTGTAGATACAGGAATTTGAGTTGAATTCCAGCATTTCTGCTTCCCAATCTGTAGCTTACAGTTTTGAATAAACTATAAACCCATTTCTATAAACCCATTTTCCTATTTGCCTTTAATTTACAGAACATAGCTTGTATATTTTATTTACCTATTCCAAAACACTTTTAAATTTCTGTTACTTCCTTAAGAGACAACAATTTCACTATCTCTAGTCTATTTTAGTGCTTTATACAGGAAGAGTGAGTAACAGTGACATTTCAAATGGTTCCACTCTTTAGTTTTTTGCCAAACAAATATCATTGTGCTTCAATTTCCACATACCTTTTTCTGAAATAACCATTTAGAAAAGAACACCTTATTAATATAATTACAATTAATATAATTACAAGAAGCTTTCATTCTTATACAATTTTATGTTTGATTTTTTAATAAATTATTTATTGAATTGCTTTGGCCTAAATTATAAGACATTTTTCTGCAAAGTAAATTAAAATGTTTTGAAATAAATGAATGTAGAAATTAAACTTACTGTCTAAGCTCAACTAAATGGATCAGAAAAGAAACAGAAGCACATATTCATTTGTTTGTATAACTAGAACATTTTTTAGACATATGCTTCAAAGCTTTTTTTAACTAGTATCATCACTGTCTTCCCATTCATCATCGATTTGCTCGAGCGGGCCCCATATGTATCACTGTCACTGTCTTCCCGTTCATCATCAATTTACTCAAGCAGGCCCCAGTAACATCTCCATATGTCCTGTCTCATGGTAGTAGAGCCCAAGGGCATCTGCTTGCTCCAGGAACATAAAGAGCCTCAATCCATTCCGGAATGAGGTCTATAATTGTTACTGGTATTTGGCATATCAAACACAACACGGGTAGCTTGCCAGGTTCTGCTGTGAAGGTAGCATACTCTTATAGTCATCTCTAAGTCCAGCATTTATTGATGAACCGCACAGCTGAAAGTGGCCACGCGGGCCAGGCTGTGATAGGCTGGTCTGCTGGGTGGAGTTCTGATGAGAGAGAAGTCTGGATGTGGAAAATGGAGGCCCCTCATGGAGTGGGGAGTTATCTGGCTTGTTGCAAGGCTCTGCTGGGGTGGCGGGCCAGGGCTAGAACCCACCATCCCTCCTGGGCACCTTGTGAGCAGCTGGGCATAGGGAGAGCTGCTCTGCCCCATGTCTGAGATTCTCTTCAGATCGCATAAATCTTTCAGAAATCATATGATGCTGTACTATACCTGCATCTTGTACACACCATATAATTATATTCATAACTATTATTTTTCTGTCCTAAAATGGTACCTTATAAACTTTCTCTTTTTCCTTAAATATATCAATTCCTCTACTCTCAATTTTAAAAATGGTTTAATATTTTTATTAATATTTTTTAATTTATTTGTTATGCCAAAAACTAGTAACAATATTGGACCTCAATTCCATGTTCTGAGAATGGTTTGAGGCTCTTCCTGTCCCTGGAGCAAGCAGATGCCCTTAGGTTACACATGCTTGTGACAGGACATATGGAGATGTTACTGCTGCCCTCTTGAGCAAATTGATGAACAATGGGAAGACAGTGATACAGTGATACAGAGGTTTAGTATGATATTATCTTTTACATGAATTCATGTTAGAAAATACCATGCTCTCTTCCTCTTCTTATTGCTCTCCTTTATTTTCTCCATGTTGTTGCATTAGAAATTATTTAAAAAGTAGATCCATTCCCTTCAGTTAGAAGGCTTCCTTTTTAGGGACTGCCACTAGAAGTGATGTGTCAAAGACTGAGGGGATAAAAATGTATGGTCTTTGACCTTCCAAAGATGGGGATAAAATGATGTGCTTTTTATCATTAGCTCTATTATTATAATTTCCCCCAAAAATTTAACCCATTAATAGGCAACACTTGATCCTCAATTTAATAGCTTTCATTTTTTTAAAATCAACCACACTTGTCACTTTTATTAAAAAAGATAGATCTATATTTATAGGACCCATTTCATAATGAGAGTTTAAAAAATGCTTAGTCTATAAAAGTCTCTAAGTGTTGTGAATTCCTTCTTCAAGCACTTATGATACCAGGAACAAAACAAAACCCTGGGCCATATCAGTGATCTTATTTTCATCTCTGCCAGTCTTGGATTCTGGAAGTCTTGGTTTGGATCATTCCATCATCTTCAATTGCTTCCCTCAACTAATGCTTGTTAACTATTTTTCATCTTTTTTGCTTTTAATTTATTATAATTCCATTTTGTTGTACATCATTTATATATTTAACTGTAGGCTAAATGTTTACAGTTGAAATGTACAAGATGTTTCCCTTTGTGTATGTGGGGGGCTCTTCAAATCTCATGTACTAATAACATTAGTAAACCTAAGAAACAGTTTTTTCAAAGCTTAGAATTGTGAAATTATTAACAACTTTGTCTTTGAGAAAGTGATTGCTAAAAAATTTAGAACTTTATACTAACAATCTATTTGTTATAAACCATTTTATCACCACGTGTCCTAGAAATTCAATATGTTTTTACTACCTAATTAACAAATACATTTAGCTATAGAAAGAATATGCTTTATACAAGTAAAAACATTTCACAAGAAAAAAAATTTTGAAGTTATTTTGAATATAAAGCATTTTCTTGTAAAAGCCATTTTACAAGAAAAATGTAGACATATTTTTTTTATTTCTGCAAGAAAAAATAACCCAGATAAGATGAAATTTTATACACTTCTCAAATATAACAGAAATTTGAGAGATTTTTTAAAAAATCAGCATAAGCTTCCATAGATAGATGACCATATGTGGTAGTGAGTACACATAATCAATGTGATTTATACATATATACTTATATATCAATGTATACATACATATATTCATTGAATGTGTGCATATACTCAATGAAATACGAATATGTCACTAAAAAAGATAAAGTCATATCATTGGGAACAAAATGAATAGAATTAAAGATAATTACTCTGAGTGCAAAACCAAAAAAATTGCTATATAGTTTCACTCTCATGTGAGTATAAGTAACTACAGGAAAATAAAAATGAGAAAAAAAGCACTAACTTTTAGACTTAGTGCATAATACAGTGCTTAGCAAGAGAGAAAAAAGATGGGGAAGATAAATGAGTAGATAAGTCTTTATGGTGATAGTTTTTACTCTTCATGGAACTTTGGTATTCAGTGTAGTATAAAGTTAACCCTGAAATTCTGTAGTATCAGTAACCAGTAAGTCCACAGAAAAGAAAGAAAAGACACCTGCATTTTCAAAGCAAATTCCTATTGCATTATAGCTCCAAGTATTTTAGGTTTAACATTTGGTTGTCCTTTCTCTTCCTACAGGGAGTTTAGGTTAATTGAGTTGCAAATACTGTAATAGTTCTGGAGGCACACCCAATCCACCCAGATACCCCCTAATCTTCTTTGTTTATTTTTCACCTCTCCTTTGTGTTCTTCTTCTCCCTATCTGTTAGTCATAAATATCTTGAATCAGACATGGTAATTTGTAAAGTAAAATCTTCTGATGACTCTAGATTTTGTATATGTAGGTGAAATAATATCTTTCTCTTTCCTGTGTGTCCTTTGCATATTTTTTTATGTTAGGGGAAATGTCCTTTTTTTTGTATAGACACTGGGAGACAGTTAATGTTATGCTTTTGAGATATGGGAGTTAATTCCAAGTAATATTTACTCTGATCATTCATCATGTTTACTTGTCTTAAGCCTCAGTTGCCTTTATATTGATAGTTCCTCATACCCCACTGGTGGGTCCTGCAGGAGGACTTGAACGGACCTGGGATGAGCAGTAAGCTATCTGAGCCATGAGAGAGGGGACAGTCTAAGGCCAGTCTAAGATCACAATCATGAACAAACTCTGACATGATGCAAAGGAAGTAGCTGAAAAGACCTTGTATGGGTTATGAAAAATTAATCTGTCCTGAAGACTATAGTCTGGGAAACATAGTGAGATGTCCCTAGGAAAAGCTGACTCTTTACCATGAGTTCAGAGAGCAATTTTAACTTAATCTAGATTATAGATAAAAATATTTATGTCTTACTGTGTTTATATAAAATGCCTAGAAATATTATTAAGAAGAAAATTTAATATGCTTGTTTGAATGTATTACTAGCAAAGGAAATAAAAAGAGCAATATGCACTTAGATGGTATGCTGCCCTTGGATGGATCTTTTAGAAGGATTCTAGAATGTTGGAGTCCTTAGATGGAATACTGCCATTGGGTGTGTCTCCTAGAAGAATTTCCCCTAAAGGAGGGACTTTACATTGGTTCATTGTTTATGTTAATGTTCAGTCACACTTATGTGTAATTGCTCCTCTACCACATGTTATGATTCCTCTGTAATTATCTGGGTTAATTTGAGTAAATTGCCACTGATCACCAGTGTGTAGCCTGTTCCTTCAACTACCAGTTGGGAGAGGAGGAAGGGGATGACCACTGTCTTCCCGTTCATCATCGATTTGTTAGACGGGCACCAGTAACATCTCCATATGATCTGTCTCATGCAAGTAGAGCCCAAGGGCACCTGCTTGCTCCAGGAACATAAAGAGCCTCAAACCATTCCATCAGGTCATGGGAATGAGGTCTATAATTGTTACTGATATTTGGCATATCAAATACGACACAGGTAGCTTGCCAGGCTCTGCCATGTGGGTAGCATACTCTTGTAGTCATCTCAAAATCCAGCATATATTGATGAACCGTGTGGCTGCTTGCAGCTGCGCCGAGCTGGGCTGTGATAGGCTGGTCTTCTGGGTGGAGTTCTGATGAGGGGGAAGTCTGGATGTGGAAAATGGAGGCCCTCATGGATTGGGGTGGTCGTCTGGCTTGTTGTGAGGCTCTGCTGGGGTGGCGGGCCAGGGCTAGAACCTGCCATCTCTCTCGGGCGAAGGGGATGATAATTGTCCCCAAATGCACCAAGGGACCCTGGTCACCACAGGAGAATAACTCTGAACTCAGACAAACCTTTATTTCTTACTTGAAGCAGGAACACCTACCAGTGAGGAGTGAAGAATGTGAACACTAGTTCTCTTAGGACAGATATCCTGGATACCAGATGTGCTTGCAGCCCTGCAGTGATCATTGATTGTGAGTAATCATTGAATGGTGAATGTTGATCATGCATGGCTGATAGAATAGAAAGCCTCTGAGCACAGAAGTGAATTGTTTCTACATCCTTATTATGAATATAATGATTTTTCTTTGTGATTTACACTATCTATGCACAAAAAAATGTGAGAAAATGAAAGAAAGTGTTCATCAAGATACAGCTCTGTGGAGAGGGTGTAGAGGTTGAGACAGAGGAATTTCCCCTGACCCTTTCCATTCAAGAAGAAAAATATTGGGGCTGGAATGATAGTCCAGCAGGTAGGGTGCTTATCTTGCACCACGGCCGACCAAGGTTCCACCCTGGCATCCCATATGTTTTCCCGAGCTATCTATTTAAGACTGAGTCCTACGGAGAAGAAGGAGCAAAGGCCAAAGAGCAAAAAGCCAAAGGCCAAAAGCCAAAAGCAAAAGGCCAAAAGCGACAGGAGCCAAAAAGCTGAAAGTCAAAAGTCAAAAGCCAAAAGCCAAAAGCCGAAAGCTGAGGAGCCAAAAGCTGAAGGGGCCTCAAGTCAGTCCCCTTATAGACACCAAAGTAATCCAGGGAGGGTCCTGTCAACATAGAACTCTAAACAGAGTGTAGTGACACACCGTGTTGCAGGTATAAACAAAGATTATGCCAAGGACTATCCTGAGAATATTTCTTATGAAAATACTGGAGAGAGAGGGGGCTGATATAAAATAATACATCTTAATTTCATGTAATCTAGATGGTACATGTAATCTAGATAATACATCTTATTATCTAGATTAGATTATCTAGAGTATATAGATATTATCTAGATTAGATGGTACATGTAATCTAGATAATACATCTTAAATTCATTAATCTAGATGGTAATTCACTTGATTACTTGAATCCCGTTATTCATCGATTTGCTGGAGCTGGCGCCAGTAACATTTCCATTGGACCCTATCAAGTGCCCAATGGCATCTGGTTAAATCAGGAATATGAAGAGCCTCAAATCTTTCCTTCAGGGTCTTGACAAGTAAGTCTGACAATCTTGTAGGTGGGCGGTCACGTGATCTTTTGACATCCCATGGGATCCAGTCGGTAATGGCTCAAGTCCAGCGGTTGTCTCCAAATCGCATTACATTTCCAGCCCATCTGATATTCGATGCCTTGGCAAACGAGACAGCATCCCTGGTTCTGGAATAGTGACGGAGATCAGAACTCCGGATTCCTTCTCTCACTTGAGTGAGGCGTGATATTCCAAGCATAGCTCTTTCGATTCCTCTCTAGGAGACCCCAATAGCATTCTCATCCTGCTTTCATAGGGCCCATGTCTCTGAGGCATATGTTAATGCAGGGAGAACAGTGGAGTCAAAGAGATGTGGCCGGAGCCAGAGGTTCTTTTATCCTTTTAGCTATTTCTTGGATGCCTTTGAAGGCATCCCATGCCGCTCTCTTCCTCCTGCGCAGCTCAGGTTTTTGGCCGTTCATCACGTTGATTTCTTGACCTAGGTACACATAACTGCTGCATTCAGAGATGTTTTTTCCATTGAGAGTGAATGGGGCCTCTGGAACTAGTTTATTTGTCATAAACATGGTTTTCTTTAGATTCTGCTGTAGACCTATCTTTCCACATTCTCAGTCGAAGTCAGCCAGCATTTGTGCCACTTGGCTAATGTTTGGTGTTATTAGAACAATGTCATCAGCGAAGCAGAGGTGGTGTAGTTGCTGACTATCTATCTTCACTTCCATTCCTTCCCATTCTAATTGCCACATGATGTTCTTGAGGGTGGCGCTGAAGAGTTTTGGTGAAATGGTATCACCCTGTTGAACCCCTCTTTTGACATCAATGCTCACTTCTATGTAGAATGGTGAGATCCTGGTGGTGAACTCGTAATACAGCTCACGAAGGATCTTGATGTATTGGGTTTGAACACCCTGTTTGGCTAGGGCTTCGATGACTGCTTCAGTCTCCACAGAGTCAAATGCTTTCTGTAAATCAATGAACGTGAGACAGAGCGGCATCTTGTACTCCCTACAAACCTCAATGAGCTTGGTTACGGTGTGGATATGGTCTATTGTGCTGAATCCTTTCCGGAAACCTGCTTGCTCGCATGGTTGTCCTTCATCTAGTGTTCTGCTAATCCTGTTCAGGATGACTTGTGTAAACAGCCTGTAGATGATGGACAACACGCAGATGGGGTGATAGTTGCCAATGTCATGAATGTCTCCCTTCTTGAACTGTCCTGCTGGTTTTCCATTGGGAGGGCACCTTGCATTTGGACAGGTAGTGTGTGAAGAGCCGAGCTAGTGTATTGATGAGTACCGATGGCAAATTCTTCAGGTGTTCGGGTCTGACTTTTGTCTGGGCCTGGTGCTATTCCCTTCTTTATCAACGAGATGGCATGTCGGATTTCAGAAGGGAGAACGTTAGGAATGACATATCCATCCTGTGGAATTTGGTATGTGGGCAAGTGGATGTGGCTATCAAAGAGATTTTAGTAGAAGTCCTGGATAATCTTCTCCATTACCTTTCTGGAAGATGTGATAGATCCATCAGGGTGTCGGAGGGCAGTCATCTTGGTCTTATAGATTGCGAAGGATAGGCGGGCGGTGCAAATGTTTTTCCCGGCTTCTGCTGCCAGGAAAATTAAGATGGTAATTAAGATGTAATTTTACATGTTAATTTCATGTAATCTAGATGGTACGCACAATGTCCTTATTATTATCTGAACCAGGGTGATTCTGAGTATCTTGTTCTCATGTACTGAAAGGGTCAAACTCGCCTGCTTAGAGCAAACTAGTATGATCCCTCCTTTAGTCTTCCTATAGTCTCAACATAGCCAGGGGTGGTAGTCTCCTGGTAAATTCTAACTGTCCCATGCTTGGTGCAGTGGGTATAAAGAGGAGCTGTGCCCAATCTAGAAAACATAGAAGTCTTAGTAGATGTATAAATCAGAAGTTATTCAATCAAGGTGACTTCTGTATCTGCCACACCCTCTAGCAGTGTTTACATAGAAGAGAAGTCTCATTAGAATGAACCTTGGCTTAAATAGATTAAACTGGGAGTGGGCAAAACAACAAAACTCCCAGAATAGCTAAACCTGTCCTCCAACATTGCCTATAAGGTAGCTAACAGAGAGGGATAATGTTTGTGTCCAGGGGGGGTGTGGCTGGGTGAGGACAGCAGAATGGGAACAGGCCTCCTGCGCAAATGCCCCTTCCACACTGTCCCTGGCTTCCCTGTGAGTGGAGACCATGATTTGCGGTACTGGCCTCTCTAGCAGGATGAGTGGGATCTTAGAAGGAGCTGGGCAGGCTGGGGAGTCTGGGTCCGTCCCCCCAGTTTCTCTCTTAGGGAGGCAGGCGTCTGCTCCCCACCAAGCCCCATCCAAGCAGGACAGGCGCCAGCTTGTGACACAGCACCCGAGTCTGCATTCACACTCCTGCCTGATGTAAACTCAGAGCCCCCAGCCTGTGCTGCTCGGCTTCTGGAGAAGACAAGATTCTCCCCTTGCTGTTATTCACAGTATCACAGTCTCTGGCTTAGTGCTAATATTCTGGGTGAGCATGGTCTTCACCCCTCAGGGCACATGTCACATCTATTATTTTTTAACCTGATGAGAGAACAGGCTTTTGGGGGGCTATTTGTGTGTGTGTATGTATGTGTGTATGTGTGTGTTGTGTGTGTGTGTGTGTGTGTGTGTGTGTGTGCAGTGTCAGGATCAAACTCAGAACTTCTCACATGCAAAGCAAGTGCTCCATTGTTGAGCTATAGACATCTCCAGCCCAGGACAGACATTTTTCCTAGTGTTTTAAATTCAGAGACTCATAGACATGGGGCAGAGCTGCTACCGGTTCTCCCTGTGCCCAGCTGCTCATGAGGCGCCCGGGAGGGATGGCGGGTTCTAGCCCTGGCCCGTTACCCCAGCAGAGCCTCTCAAAAAGCCAGATAACCCCTCACTCCATGAGGGTTGCCATTTTCCACATCCGGACTTTCCTCTCGTCAGAATTCCATCCAGCAGACCAGCCTATTACAGCCTGGCTCCTGCGGCCGCAATTTATCAATAAATGCTGGAAATCACAGGTGACTACAAGAGTATGTCACCCACATGGCAGAGCCTGGCAAGATACCTTTGTCGTATTTGATATGTCAAATACTAGTAACAATTACAAACCTCATTCCCATGACCTGAAGGAATGGTTTGAGGCTCTTTATGTTCCTAGAGCAAGCAGATGCCCTTGGACTCTACTTGCATGAGACAGGACATATGTAGATGTTACTGGTGCCCGCTTGAGCAAATAGATGATGAACGGGAAGACAGTGATACACTGATCTATTTAAGGCACTGCTGAAGCCCCATGGAATGGATGGAAGAGTATATAAAAACAAGGTTGTATATTGGCGAGACAGGAATGTGTGAGGGACTGCTCCTTGCAGATAGGACAGAAGCACTTGCAGGTGATAAATCCCCAAAACCAAGCACCATGCTGAGGAAGTGAAGGTGATGTAGGCAGGCAGACAGGGATGTGGCTCCATGGCAATGAAAATTCTGGTAATAAAACTACTAGGCTTATAGCTGTCCAGATCCACTTTATAGATACAGGAACCAAGACCTGATAAGACCTTCATTAACAATGGACCCTGAGGAGGCTGGATCAACTCGCTCTGCCCAGCCTTAAATATGATTATCAAGACCCAACCTGAATTAAAAAAAAGAATATAAAACTCTATAAAATCCTTCTTGAACAAAGGAAGCTATCACATATGCTGCCTGAGTCCATGTGCTGATCACGCCCGCCTGACTGAGCACATGTGTTGCCTGAGCACATGTGTTACCTGCATCTCCCCTCTTGAGATGTGGATTTTCATACTTTCAAATCTAATGCTGGGATGGCCTATTGGGGATCCCCCAGCCCTTGGAGGACCCCACTTTCTCTCTTGAGTGTGTTTCTCTCTCCCTCCCTCCTCTTCTTTCCCCTTCCTAGAAAGACTTCAAATAAAATCTGTTGGCTTCATCTATTCATTTTCCCTGAAATTCTTTCCTGAGAGTTGGACAAAAAACCATAAGGCCTGGGTAAAGCCTACCGCTGACTTTCCTTTTCCTGAAAAGAACAACACCTTGTTCCAGCTTGAATCTATGGTTCTCCAAGAAATTGGGTGGTAGGGACAGACTCCCAGGCAGAGAAGACCAAACAGACATCAAGTATAGCTTGATGGCCACCTTGTGGGGCTCTGTGGGACTTTAGGTTCATGCCATGCAGGGGCTCATGGCTTGCTTTATCAGTCCTAGACTTCACAGGGGGTCCTGGGACCTGGCAGAGGTGGGTAGGGAATAATCTACTCTCTCTCTCTCTTCCCCTTCACAGAAGCAACCAGTGGGGTCACTGACATCAAACGGATCATGAATACTAAAGATAAAGTAAAATCAGACCAGATATACAGTACCAGGAAGGAACGGGTAATCCTGGCACCACAAAGCCAGAGGGAATCTTACAATTGGGCCTAACATTTAGCCAAATGCACTGGGTAGCTGTGAATCAGTGTGAAGCGCCCCACCCCCAGAATTCCATAACACGTAATGGGAGTCTCAAATCAAAAGAAAACCTGAAGAAATAAGATCTTGTTTAAGTGAAGGTTAGAGTTATAGGGTTATAGAGAGTGTGATACACTGATAGTATCCATAGCAACAAAATAGTTTAACATCAGTGAAATTGTTTTTGCTTTCTTCTCATTTTTTTAAAGGTTAAAAAAGCTTTTATTTTGAAAGATGAGAAAATTGTGGGCCAATTTGAGCAGTTAGGTTGTGGCTTCAAAATTCCTCTTGATGTTCTCCAAGACTTAGATTTTTATCTTGGCTTTTATCTCTTCAAAACTCTAACTTCAGATTGGTGTTGAGTCGAAATGTGGTCTCCAAATTCCCCTGAAAAAAGCTCCTGCCCTCCAAACAAGGGCTGAAATTTGAACACACAGTAGATTACTGGGCAACAGAACCTTTTTTTGACTCTGGAGGCTATTTAGTGCTCTACAGGAAAAACTGTTTTCAGAAGATTGATTCCATATGGCAGAAGGAAACATCATCCAAGCAACCTGCACTTGGGCAGTTGAATCCCTCAGGATTATCCATAATATGCCTGATTTTCACAGGGATAGTTCTTGTACCATACTAAACTGTTAAAGTTCTTTCAAGCTTAACAGCATCTAGGAAGAAAAAAATACTTGGAGCTCACTCCTTGTTTTATACTTTACAATCTAACTCTTGGTTCACCAAACATCAGAACTATAGAACTTGATAATGATACAAAGTACATTAAATCAAAATCCACTACTGAACAGTTAGCAAAAGCTTGTGTCCGTTCCCAGGCAAGAGGTCAATTTTTCAGTCTTCACAGTCCCATACAAAATGTTTGACGCTCATAACATATGAAAAAATGTAACAGACAAAAGATACACAACAAATGCTCGACAAAGAAAAAAATCATCAGAATTAAATTTATGCAGTCAGAGAGAATTATTAATTACCTCCAGGATTTGAAGTAACTGTTGAGGGGCCGGAGCGATAGTCCAGAGGGTAGGGCCTTTCACACGGCCGCCCATGCCGGCCTGGGTTTGATCCCCAGCATCCCATATGGTCCCCTGAGCACCACCAGGAGTAATTCATGAGCAAAGAGCCAGGAGTAACCGCTGAGCTGAGTGTTGCTGGGTGTGACCCAAAAAGCAAAAGAAAGAAAAAAGAAATAACTGTTGAAATGACAAATGTTATAATTTAATATTGAGAGAATATAAGGATCATGAAAGAGATTTCAGCAGAAATGATAAATCCAAAGTGATGGAAGTGCTACAAATGAAAACTACAGTAAAATAAGTGAATAATGTCTTTAGCTGGTTGGTTTGTCATTTGACTGGAATGAAAAAATATCAGTGAATTAAAAAGTTGTAGATATCAATTATCTAACTAAATTTTTGAGAAAGCAAAGGAAGAAAAAGCAGGAAAGCTAAAGGGGTTGCTGAAGTGATAGTCGAAAATAAATGCTGAACAGTATGTGGTAAAACATATGTAGTAAGTTTCTGTGTCAGGTCTTAGCTGACAATACAGAGGATAATTAAGTTGCAATATAATGATGTTTTTTTCTAAGCAGGAAATTTGGAGAACATTTGAGTGATGCTCTTCATTGTTGTATGGTTGTAATAATACCAATAAAAAACTGTGGGATCAGTATGGCTATTTTTGACTGCACTGAAAACTGAAAGAAGAAAATTGCAAGCTGACTTTTAAATCCCTAGCTTAAATCATAATAAAGGAATTAGAGCACATCTTTGATGTTCCCCAAAAAATCTCTAGTGCCTTATATCCACAAAAGATATCTGAGAGTTGAACAATTTCAACAAAACTTTACTTTACCGATTTGCTCTCTCTGCTCTGTGGAAAGCAAGAGATTGATAGAGATGGAGTGGGCATCCTAAAAGTTGGTGGCAATGTTTGATGACTATGTGAGACTATGAATCTTGAAACGTTGAGTCATTTTGGAGTCTCCTCGTCACATCAATACATTCTGCCTCCCAGTGCAAAAGAAGACAAGCCTACCCTTTCCTTAATAAAAATTCCTGATTGGAAATGTGGAGATAGCTAACGGGATTTTATTTTTGTGACAGTACTCTGAAACACAATTCTGGTATATTTCCTATACTATTCTTCTTAAAACTGTTTTAACATGTCATTGGAAAGATAATATAGTAGGTAGGGCACTTGCCTCACATATGACAGACCTGGATTTAATCCCCAGAACCATATACAGTCCCTCAGCTAAGGAGATCCAGGAGTGAGTCTTGAGTACAGAGATAGAATTAAGCACTGATCACTGCTATGTCTGAGCCCAAAATGAAGCAAAATCAACAAACAAACAAACAAATGAAATGCTTTAAAGATGTTGAAAAAGAGAAACAAGAATTAACTGCTTTCTTCAATAACACCCAGGTATAATATATATCCTTTTCTCCCTCATTCCACAGCAGAAACATATATTACAGAGAACTGCTGCATGTGTGTCAGTGGCCATGAAACTGTCTCTGTTGATGATAGTCTTATTGCTGAGAAAAGAAAACAATGGAGGGAACAGAGTTACAATGCAATTACCTCCACTTTTATGCCCAGCAATTTGTACTTTCTAGTATAATCGGTGTTTTTAAAATAATAAAATCAGAATAAAATATTTCCTATAACATGGATGTGTATGCCTCTGTATATATTCCCATATTTATAAATATGTACACAGGCATGTATTAAAGATAGTGCAAATAGGTGTATTCCTTAGTAATAAGGGAAAGGACTGAATTCCAATATATTTTTTTTTATTTTTATTTATTTATTTATTTTGCTTTTTGGGTCTCACTTGGCGACGCTCAGGGGTTTCTCCTGACTCTGCACTCAGGAATTACTCCTGGCGGTGCTCAAGGGACCATATGGGATGCCGGGGATCTAACCCGGGCTGGCACAGGCCGCGCGTGCAAGGCAAACGCCCTACCTGCTGGGCTATTGCTCCGGCCTGAATTCCAATAATTTTAAAGTGAAACTTGGTTTTTAGAGAAAAGAAGATTTGTTGCCTTAGCATTGATTTCACATCTATTATATATCTACATTTATATATTTATTTATCTCTATTTCTATAATTGTGAAATTTTGACAGGCATTTTTTCAGGCCTGGAAACATGTGAGGCAGCTTCCTTTGGGCAAAGGAGATGGCAAATATATCTAAGGCACAATCAAGCATTTGCGATGCCAGTCTGACCCTATTGCAACAGCTAGAAAAGTAAAATAAAGGAGAAAGTAAGTTGAAAGTCAGAGCTTTACCTGTCTCTGCTTGTCTCTTCAGTTGTGTCTCAAAGGAATACTCTGCTCTAGAAACCCGAGCTGTAACTCTGGTAATCCATGGATGCGGCAGGATCAACCTACAAAGCATGGTTTTATAAAATATTGTTGCCGAAATGGGAACTGGCAGCCTCATTCATTTTAAATAAGACTAAAGCACAGAATCACATTCTTTCTCGCGGTTTCAGATTGCATTTAATATTTCTTATGCTAAATCCCAGATCACTTGAAAAACCCACAGAAGATTAAACTCGTGTTCTTTTTCTTAATACTCTTGAAACATTTGAAGAATAAACTTTTACCTTCACTTTTTCCTCCCCCATCCTTTAACCAGGTCTGGTGTCATTTATCCACACAGCCCCGGAAATGTGCTAGTGTCAAGACAGCATCTAAAGTCCTTTGTAGATAAGCTTCACCCGCTAAGAAATTTTCTTGAAAGCCTAGTCAAATAATTCAGGGACAAGAAAGATGCTCCCTGTGTGAGAAAACTCTATGATGGACATAAAAGTTCTCCTTTTGCAGCAAGACCAGAATTCTCATAATCACGTAGAGTTGTTATTGACCTTATTCCAAGCCTTGCTCCAGGAAACAGTATAGTATCTCTTTAAGACATTGTTTCAAATAGAATATTCATGTACATGGACAAGCTAGGTGTACTAGATCTCATTATTATTGCCTTGAAACTTGAAAATTGCCTTATTTTGTTGAAAAGCTCTTTTATTTCCTCCATCGCCCTTTTAATCACAAATATTGTACTTGGGGTAGAGCTAACTCCATTTTCAACCAGACAGAGAAGCACCCAACAGCCTTGAATGTCTTCCTTGGCTAGGAAGCTGCTCGGGAGTCATATCAAATTACTGCCAATAAAACTAATCTTAGAATGTGACTGGGCAGAAAGAAGAGGGAAATGCTGGGCTCTTTTGTTTCTTCTGCCTTAATTTTAACTTCGCTCCTGGAATTTCTAGAGAGTTTTTACATCACAAAAAGAAGAGCCTGTCTGAAAATGGGGCCAATGAAGAGAAGAAAGTGGAGTCCTTGTCTAGGGAAAATTAAAACTGTGCATGTGCTACAGAAGAAGATAAATATAATTACTTTTCATGTGTGCATGTTTGCTTGTGTGTGCGCTCATGAACAAATAGATTTTATTTTAAACACTGCTGTAGGACAATGGTGTTATAACTAGTTCTGGGTTGGAGGCAGAAATAGTCTACGTTTATTGTGTTCACCGGTCTTTTCAAAGTAAATGGTTTCCACACCCAGTCTAAGCCAGCAGCTTGACTTTGCTCAGCAAGGACCTGGGAAGAAATAGGTCTAAGTGTCTGGCAAGCTGTTGAGAACTGGATCTCAAGGCATAACTGACTGAGTCATCTGTTGATTTGTAATAAGTAAAAAAATTATTTCTGTTGGCACTTATGTACCATTTTAGAAGCTTCTTAGCTTTTTAAAAATAAAAATTATTCAGTTCATTACTATAATATGGTGATGTCTTTTTAGTTTTTTAATAGAGGAAAAAAATAACTCTCATGCAAACTCTAATAGATATATTTAATATATTTTTAATTAATTCTGTCTTATTAATGGGAGATAAGGTGTTAGAAACACTGCAGGGAATCATTAGACTTAGTTATTATTTTTTGTCGCTGTGGAAACTCAGAAAAGACAGATTATCTATGTCTTATTCTATACAAATGGAAATTGAGTGTGTTTTAATAGCATTGGACTGATAAAGGAAATAAATGTACTACTATATATTAAGGGCTAGGTATAGTGACTAAAAATAGCAAACCCTTAATAAATATTCATGAAAATCATGTTAAATACCGCCATTATTTTTCCTTCTTCTCTCTTTAAGGAGTACTATTGCATAAGTCACTGGAGATTGGTTAATAGGTAACTTAAGCTTTGCTCATCTGTTGCTTTCCTCTTTTTAAAGTGAATCTTTTATTCTGTTCTCACTACACTGACCATCTTTTCCTTTGTTTTCTTAGTGACTTTTTTACATTAGTGTATTTTGCATAAGTCCATTTTACCATCAGTACATTTACATTATATTAGTATGATTTTCAATTCACATATTTTACTCTGAGATCTTAAATCGCCATTTACTTATTTGACCAGTAATCAGCTTTACCAGCAATTAGCTTGGTTTTCTCCTTGAGCTTGCTCCTTATCTTTTCATAATACCTAAGCCTTGATGGCGCTTTTTCTATTGACTGCTTTTACTCTCAATCTTAATTAAAATTAACCAGGCCCGACCCTGCTTAGCTTCCGAGATCAGACGAGATCGGGCACTTTCAGGTTGGTATGGCCATAGACTAGAGTCTTGAGGTGACTAGAAGATTATCCTACCAGCACGGCAGAGCCTGGCAAGCTACCCGTGTCACATTTGACATGCCAAATACCAGTAACAATTATAGACCTCATTCCCATGACTTGATGGAATGGTTTGAGGCTCTTTATGTTCCTGGAGTGGGCAGATGCTCTTGGGCTATCTCGCATGTGACAGGACATATTGAGATGTTACTGGTGCCCGCTCAAGTAATTGATGATCTACGGAAGTCAAGTGATCAAGTCTTAATTAAAATTAAAATTTTCTTGCTTCTCTACATTTTAGTAAATATTGATTACTGGAAATTTTAGGTAATATGCTGTAGACTTTGACTTCAAATGTCTTACTGTGAAACTTGTTTTTGGCCTCTTTTTTGTTCTTTTTTTTAATATGTATCAGAGCCATAGCTGAGTGTGCATAGGGCTCTGAGCTCAGGGATTACTGATGGTGATAATTGAGGGACCAAGTGCAGTTCAGGCACAGTCACGACCAAAGCAAGTGCCTTACTCCTACATTTTCCCTCCACCTGTGGATGGACACATTCCTTTTATATGAAAGATCAATTTTTTTGTTAATTACATTAGAATTGTGCTTTTTGTTGTGTTTTTCTTTTGTTCTTTAGTGTGTCTACTTGAACCTAGGGCGTCATACTTATTAGAATGGTGTTTTATGTTTGAACCTCACACTTTGTCTACAACTTTGTATGTTTGTGTTATACTATGTAAGGATTTTTAAAAAATTTTCCATCTGGTAGTAAATTATTAGTCCCAAGGTATATGATACTTGTTCATTAGGATTAGTTAGACTAGAGCTTCGATGAAAATTCCAACACTTTTACTACAGCTAATTTCGTAGGAATATTTTTTTACATCTATCCTCATTTATTTATTTTTATTTTTTTTTATTTTGAACAGCTCTTGGCTTTATTTTTTAACATTTTAAATATTTTATTAAACCACCATGATATATACAATTACAAAGATGTTCATGTTTGGGTTATGGTCATACAGTATTCCAGCACCCATCCGTCCATCAGTGCCCATCTCCCACCATCAGTGTCCCCGATTCCCTCCACCCTCCCCTAGCCTGCCTCTAAGGCAGGTTCTTTGTCTCTTTTCTCTCTTTCTCTTTCTCTCTTTCTCTCTTCCTTCTCTTACATATTGTGGATTACAATACATACATTTAGAGTAGGAATAAAATTATATTTTTCTTAATACAGTAAAATAGTTTTATTTAAAGAAATTTGCTTAGAGAATTGTGGAAGGATAGATAGGTAGAGATGCACATCTGAGAGAATGTGGGCTTTCCCAGAGGGGGAAAATCACAGTTTTTCAGATGACTGCCTACCAATCTCCAATATGGAGAATTAACCACATTCAAACTTTTAACTTTTTTAAATCTTTGTTAAACAGTAGACTTTCTACTCAACATTTCAGTTTCGAGTTGTTACATTTTTCTGGGTTATTTAGAATAACCATTATTCATGTGAAATTCAGGAGTCAGATTAGGACTTGAGATTCAATTGTGTGCAAATGGAGATAGCTTCAAGTGTGGATTTTTTTTTTTAGGATTGTTCTTTCAATTTCCAGATACTATATCTAGGTATGATTGTAGAATCTGTCTTCTACCACATGTGGACCTATAAGCCTCTAGTTTCAACATAAGTTGTATATGATAGTCATAGAGAGTGTTACACGGATGAACCAGATAAAATGTAGAAATAACATCAAAGGTCAATATTCAAATAATAATCCTACCCAAAGAATTATGCAAATTCAGTGCAATCCTTGTCATAATTCCTAGACATTTTCAAGGACTAGTCCTATTTAAGTTTTTATGTAGCCACAAAAAACCCTGGCTAACCAAGGTAATCTTGAAGAAAAAGATGGAAAGCAGGTATTCTCTAACTTTAAACTATGACACATAGCTATAGGAATCAAACCAATGTTTACTTAATATAAAGTACTCTGAAGATAACTCAATGAAATTGAGAGGCCAAAGATCAACTCACATATAAAAATTGATTCATAACAAATGATTCAAGAGTATGAGAAAGAAAGATTTTAAGAAATTGAAACAGGTTAGTACATACAAACTAATGACATTGAACCACTATTTCACTTGATATAAAAAGTTTTAGCTCAAAAGGCATATTAAAAGCTTATATGCTAAATAAAAAGCCACTAAATGAAATGAAGAAAAGCAAACAAAATATTTACTTTCCTGGTGTTTTCACTGCTTTAATAAATTGGAAAGAAAGGAAAAAAACAAATAAATAAACGGGGATTAAACCAAATGAAATGTGTCAGCTCTATGAAAGAAACTATTACTAAAACAAAAGCCATCTTATTGAGTGGAAGAAAATGTTTGGATGCCATGCATATGACCAGGAGCTAATATAGTACAAAGCCATAAACTAAACTATATTATCTGATTCCCTTTTCTTTTTCATTTTTGGAGGTAGCTGTCTGCAGGAGTGTTTGGGCCACAGCAAACTGTGTTCAAAGTCTTCTCTTAGCTTGGACTCAGGAAATATTCCCAGTGGGACTTGGGGGATCATCCAGGGATACCAATATCACTTTTGTGCAAGGCAAGCACCTCGTGGACTATCCTATACCTCTAGTACCAATCAGACACCTTTTTAAATGGAAATACGAGATGTTTTTCAGAATCTTGTATGTGGTTATGATTTGAGTTCTTCAAACCCAGTAACTCCCAGTCAAATGTCATTATAAGCACCTTGTGTTTTTTTTTTTTTTTTTTTTTTTTATTTTTACAATTACAAAGATATACAATTAAAAAGTTCATATTTGGGTTTTGGTCATACAGTGTAGCAGCACCCATCCCGCCACCAGTGCCCATCTCCCACCACCAACGTCCCTGGTTCCCCTCCCCCTCCCCCAGCCCTCCTCCATGGAAGGTTCTTTATTTCTTTCCCTTTCTCTCTCTTTCTCTTTTCCTTCCTCCCCAGACTATGGATTACAAAACATACATTAAAGGGTTGTCATGTGTATCCTTTTGCCTCTATTTAATGCTAAGTTCTAGGTTGGCATTAGTACCCTCACAATTGTTAGCACACTGTTCCATTTTCTGTCTTACCTAGCCTCTGACTCCCACACGTTTGTGATAATTTCCACCTTTGACAGGACCTCCTGATGTATGTTTCACTTGACCTTGGATATTGGTATCATAATATGTACCTATATATTTATGTTATGCAGATAAATGCAGTCATTCTGTAACTGTCTCTCTCCTTCTGGCTAATTTCGCTCAACATAATCTTCTCCATGTCCATCCATTTGTAGGCAAATTTTATAACTTCATTTTTCCTAACAGCTGCATAGTATTCCATTGTGTAGATGTACCAAAGCTTTTTTATCCAGTCATCTATTTTCGGGCACTCGGGTTGCTTCCAGATTCTGGCTATTGTGAATAATGCTGCTATGAACATAAAAGTAGGGATGGTGTTTCCGCTGCGTATTTTTGGTTTCCCAGAGTAGATTCCCAGGAGTGGTATGGCTGGGTCAAATGGGAGTTCAATTTCTAGTCTTTGGAGGAATGTCCATATTGTTTTCCAGAAAGGCTGTACCAGCCGGCATTCCCACCAACAATGGATGATGGTAAAATAAATAAAGATATATTTTGGAGATTGTGGGAAATAAAATTTATGTTCATGAAAACTTTAGAGTCTGTGGTATAAATAGCACCCTTGTTACTTATTTTAGTTTTCATGTTTCTTTTTAGACACATCCACTTGTGCTGTAGAGCTGGAAAGTACTTTAACGTGATAAAATGAAATATAAATCTTTGAGTTATAAATGTTTACTAAGTTGTCAATCTCTTCATTCAATAATTCATTCATATTTGATAAAATCCTGGTGGAGAGTTCCACAATGAAATTGGCCAAAACATCTTCAATCGATGGTTTTGTCTGACCCGATGTAGCTGTCGCCCCCAAATTCCAAACAGTATAGGACCACCGTCTCATTCGTGCAAAATTCTACTTCACGCAATGGGGAGAAAAGACTGCAAAGTTTAAGAAGAAAACTTCCAGAACGACCACCAACTGGGAACTCTTTGGCACCATTGCAGCAACATGGGAGGATACCATCATTGACGACATCAATGAAGAATACAAACGACTGGTTCAGCACCTCCATGATTGTGCGAAGAATGCCGAGAGAGGGAAAGACACAAAAGACGCCTGTCTTCAAAAACTCTGGAGCTTATTCACCAGTGTGGCAAGGCGAGAACCTCACGTGACCAAATGCTAACGTCCAAGCTTGCAAAGCAGTGCAGAGAAGCAATAAAAGAAGACCTCAAAGACAGTAGAGCAGAAATACTGGAAGATGCATCAGAAGTCGGGAAAAGCATTCACACCGCCTGCCTGTCCTTCGCCAACTATAAGACCAAGATTATTGCCCTCCGACGCCCTGATGGATCTATCACATCTTCCAGAAAGGCAATGGAGAAGATTATCCATGACTTATACTCAGATCTCTTTGATAGCCACATCCACCTGCCCACATACCAAATTCTACAGGATGGATATGCCATTCCCAACGTTCTCCCTTCTAAAATCTGACATGCCATTTCGTCGGTAAAGAAGACAACAGCACCAGGCCCAGACAAAGTCAGACCCGAACACCTGAAGAATCTGCTGTCATACTCATCAATACACTAGCTCGGCTCTTCATGTGCTACCTGTCCGAATGCAAGGTGCCCTCCCAATGGAAAACCAGTAGAACAGTTCTACTGTTCAAGAAGGGGAGACATTCACGTCATCGACTATCGCCCCATCTGCCTGTTGTCCATCATCTATAAGCTGTTGACACGAGTCATCCTGAAAAGGATTGGCAGAACACTAGATGAAGGGCAACCATGCTAGCAAGCTGGCTTCCAGAAAGGATTCAGCACAATCGACCATATCCACACGGTAACCAGCTCATTGGGGTTTGTAGGGAGTACAAGATGCCACTCTGTCTTACGCTCATTGATTTAAAGAAAGCCTTTGATTCTGTGTTGACTGAAGCGGCGTTTGAAACCCTAGTCAAACAGGGTGTTCAAACCCAAAACATCAAGATCCTTCGTGAGCTGTATTACTGATTCACCACCAGGATCTCACTATTCTATAAGGAATAGAACAAGAACAACAAGTGCTGGCGTGGGTGTGGTGAAAAGGGGACACTCATCCATTGTTGGTGGGAATGCCGGCTGGTACAGCCTTTCTGGAAAACAATATGGACATTCCTCCAAAGACTAGAAATTGAACTCCCATTTGACCCAGCCATACCACTCCTGGGAATCTACTCTGGGAAACCAAAAATACGCAGCGGAAACACCATCCCTACTTTTATGTTCATAGCAGCATTATTCACAATAGCCAGAATCTGGAAGCAACCCGAGTGCCCGAAAATAGATGACTGGATAAAAAGCTTTGGTACATCTACACAATGGAATACTATGCAGCTGTTAGGAAAAATGAAGTTATAAAATTTGCCTACAAATGGATGGACATGGAGAAGATTATGTTGAGCGAAATTAGCCAGAAGGAGAGAGACAGTTACAGAATGACTGCATTTATCTGCATAACATAAATATATAGGTACATATTATGATACCAATATCCAAGGTCAAGTGAAACATACATCAGGAGGTCCTGTCAAAGGTGGAAATTATCACAAACGTGTGGGAGTCAGAGGCTAGGTAAGACAGAAAATGGAACAGTGTGCTAACAATTGTGAGGGTACTAATGCCAACCTAGAACTTAGCATTAAATAGAGGCAAAAGGATACACATGACAACCCTTTTAATGTATGTTCTGTAATCCATAGTCTGGAGAGGAAGGAAAAGAGAAAGATAGAGAAATGAAAAGAAATAAAGAACCTGCCATGGAGGAGGGCTGGGGGAGGGGGAGGGAACCGGGGATGTTGGTGGTGGGAGATGGGCACTGGTGGCGGGATGGGTGCTGCTACACTGTATGACCAAAACCCAAATATGAACTTTTTAATTGTATATCTTTGTAATTGTAAAAATAAAAAAATTAAAAAAAAAAATAAAATAAAATAAAATCTTTAAAATAAAAAAAAAAGAGGGTTTGACAGGGTGATACCATTTCACCAAAACTCTTCAGCGCCACCCTGGAGAACATCATGCAACGATTAGAATGGGAAGGAATGGAAGTGAAGATAGATGGTTGGCAACTACACCACCTCTGCTTCGCTGATGACATCTTTCTAATAACAGCAAACATTAGCCAAGCGTCACAAATGCTGGCTGACTTCGACTGAGAATGTGGAAAGATAGGTCTACAGCTGAATCTAAAGAAAACTATGTTTATGAAAAATGAACTAGTTCCAGAGGCCCCATTCACTCTCAATGGAACAAACATCTCTGAATGCAACAGTTATTTGTACCTAGGTGGAGAAGTCAACATGATGAGCGACTTAAAACCTGAGCTGCACAGGAGTAAGAGAGTGGCATGGAATGCCTTCAAAGGCATCAAAGAAATAGCTAAACTGACAAAGAACCTCTGGCTCAAGGCACATCTCTTTGACTCCACCATTCTCCCCTGCGCTAACATACACCTCAGAGACTTGGCCCCTATGAAAGCAGGATGAGACAGCTATTCAGGTCTCCCAGAGAAGAATCGAAAGAGCTATCTTGGATATCAAGCCTCACTCAATTGAGAAAAGTAATCTGGAGTTTCGACCTCCGTTGCTATTCCAGAATTAGGGTATGCTGTCTCATTTGCCAAGGCATTGAAAATCAGATGGGCTTGACATGTAATGCAATTTGGAGACAACTGCTGTACTAGAGCTTTTACTGACTGGATCCCACGGGTTGTCAAAAGATCATGTAGCTGCCCACCTACAAGATGGTCAAACTTCCTTGTCAAGACCCTGAAGGAATGGTTTGAGGCTCTTCATATTCCTGAATCAGCCAGATGCCATTGGGCTACATTGGCATGTGATAGGGTTCAATGGAAATGTTACTGTCACACGCTTGAGCAATAACGGAATTCAAGTGATCAAGTGAAGTGATATTTGATAAACATATAATGTCCAGCATGAGAGAAAGCTACATTTAAAAAAGGTAACTTATGAATGTTTTTCCCAACAAAACATTTTCATTTATTTACTTCTTTCATGACTCACATATGAGTGTATGTGAATCAGTTGGGATTGACGTGAAAGTATTGGTGTAGATTAAGAGGACATTATTTTAGAAACATACACATAAGAGTCTGCATATACAATTCATGGATTTTGATATAATTGAATAATGGAGAATTTAAAGGGAAGACTACCTTTTTTTTGTTTCTTAACAGGATTGATCTTTCCTGTTAATTTTTTAAGTGCTGCATATATCCTGGATATTATCCTCTTTTCAGATGAGCTGTGGCAAATACTTTCTTCCAATCTGTCGGGGGCTCCACCGGGGTCCCCGACAGTGCCCGAAGCGAGTTCCCTTCTACCTCCGAAGCCGGAGAGAAATGGATGAAAACTCAGGAATCCGATGCAGATTTTAAAGGCTTTACTTATCACAGGTTCAGGCATACAAATCAGCAAAAGGAAAAGCTTGGTGCTTAGGATTCCAGGCTAGAACCCCAGCCACATGTAGGCCAAGATGGCGGCCACCACGTGTAAAGGCTTTGTAAAAGAGGAAGATAAGACTTCCAAGAAGGGTGAGCGCTCACAAAGGGAGAGCCCACAAAGAAAGCGTCCAGAGAGAGGAAACCGCTAGTTTATACCCCTGCAACTCAGACCTTCCTCCGACTGTTATGGAAAGCAGGGAGGGTCAAATGCCCTTAGGTAATCCCTCCCTGCACCTCACCTAGGCCCTTTAGTATACTAATGTTTTGAGCCAAGATCTGCCTGGGAATGCCTTTATAGAGTGCAGAAGGGGTTTCTGAGATGGCATGTCTCTGTACCAAAGACTAATACTAATGCCAGTTAAATATTTCTCCAAGCCTTCACAAGTCTCTTCTACTTCATTGTAGTTTTATATTTTAGTTGCCTTTGAGTATATCAGGGAGCCATGCTTGTTTGCTTGGAAGCAAACAGCATTTCTCTCTGATCTAATTACTTAGGTGTCCTACGTGGCCAGGCTAATATGCTGGTAAGATCTAGCTAGTCCCACAATGATTGTGGTAGCATGGGAGAATATTTATACCAGCTAGTACAGCATACATGGTCGAATAAACTGCCACATTTAGACTACCCCTTAGCTACGAAGTGATTTGCAGGAGGCAATCCAGAGCAGATGCAGCGGCCCTTAGGAGTCCTGCAACACCAATCTATATGGAAACATTTTACTCTGACCATTGTTTGTTTCTAAGAAGCCTCTTAAGATATTCCTATTTGTTTATCTTTGCTTTTGTTTTATTAGCCTATAATGTTGAATTACTGAAGTTATCTCTAGATTTAATGTCATTTAAATTCTGTCTATGTTTCTTCAATATATTTTATGAGGTCAGCTCTTATCACTGTATCACTGTCTTCCCGTTCATCATTGATTTGCTCGAGGGGGAAGCAGTAACATCTCAATATGTCCTGTCTCATACTAGTAGAGCCCAAGGGCATCTGCTTGCTCCAGGTACATAAAGAGGCTCAAACCATTCCTTCAGGTCATGAGAATGAGGTCTATAATTGTTACTGGTATTGGGCTTATCAAATACGATACGCGTAGCTTGCCAGGCTCTGCCTTGAGGGTGGCATACTCTTGTAGTTACCTCAGATCTCCAGCATTTATTGATGAAGCATGCCAGGCTGTGATAGGCTCTTCTGCTGGGTAGAGTTCTGATGACGTGGAAAATGGCAGCCCTCATGGAGCGGGGGGGGGTTGTCTGGCTTCTTGCGAAGCTCTGCTGGGATGGCGGGCCAGGGTTAGAACCTGCCTTCAATCCCGGGCGCCTCGTGAGCAGCTGGGCACAGAGAGAGCCCATAGCAGCTCTGCCCCTTGTCTCTGAGTCTCTCAGTTCTTATATCTATGTTTATAATCCATGATGAATTAGCCTTTGTACGCTTGTGAAAGGGGACTGAACTGATTTCTTTACACATGACAAATCAGGTTTCCAAACACTATTTTTTAACAGCCTTTTCTTGCTCCACTTTGTGCTCATGCTTCTCTGTCATAGATTCACTCTCCATATACTTTACTTGGATTCTCAATTCTATATCATTAGTCTGAGTCTGCCTTTCTCCAGAACAACACTGTCTTGAATAGTAGTTCAGTTTTAACTTCCTTGAATAAGAGAAACAGATGGTTAAAAATTGTATAAAAAAACTGAGCTTCATCACTGGACATGAGGAAAATTCAAATTAAAAATACAAATTAAAGCAACAATGAAATTTTACCTTAAGTCAGTGTAAAAACACATCATGAGGAACAATAAACAGCTAAGATATTGGTATGAATTTGGAGAAAATAAATTATCTATTGCTGTTGGTGGAACATTGACTAATCCAACATTTTTGTAAAACAGTATAGACATTAATCAAAAATACTAACATGAGTTACTATATGACCCAGCAATTCCACTTCTTGGTCATCAACGCAAAGGACCCAAATATTCTATTCCAATAAAGACATCTGTGCTCCTTTAGTCACAAATCACTCTTCACAATAGCCAAAAATCCAGAAACAAGTGTCTAATAACAGAGGACTGGGATACAATTTGGTCAAATGAAAAGACACAAGTAATTTACTGCTGTGTAGATATCTGAAGACTATTAAACTGAGTGAAGTTAGTCATAAGGGAGACATATAGAATAATCTCTCTCATATGGAAAATATAACGAACCAAGTTAGAAAATTAGAAGTCATCTGAGCCTGAGAACTGAGCACATTATAGTGTGAGTGGAGTGTATCAGAGGAGTGGGATACAGGAAGGATAGTGTCAGAAAAAAGATATTGGTGGTGAGTGTGTGTTGCAATGAAAGATTGTATATATGCGGCCTCACTATTTCATGGATGTATGAAACCCATAATATTACATTATTACACATCATGGCACATAAAATAAAACCATATTAAAAACAAATAAGAGGAATTATTAAAAATTAATAAGAGGAATGAGAGGAAGATGAAATGCTGACAGGAACCTTGTGGGGAAGACAATATTATTTTCAATAAAAAATTTGAGCCAAAGCAATAGTGCAGTAGGTAGGGTGGGTTGGATCCCCAGAGTCCCATATGGCATCCCTGAATATCAGCAAGAGTGACTTCTGGGTGCATAACCAGGAGTAACCCCTGAGCATAGTTGGATGTGAAGTCAAATAAACAAGTAAAATTATATTACTATAGTTTGATTGTTTTTATATAATCAATGTGTTATATAGTCAAGACAGAACCCAAAATAATAATTTAATAATAAACCTCAAATACTTTAATAAGTCATGTTTTATCTTGTCCACAAATATATTGAGGAGTTTCATATGTTCTGAATGTGGAAGACTCTTAAAGGGTAAGACAATTATTCTAATGCAGAAATTTGATACATCAGTTAACAAACTGGCACTTTTATTGATATTACTTGTCAATTTAGTATATCTCTACTGCCATTTCCACAATATTTAGAGATTAATTATTAGAAATTTTCAATTTTTTTAAAATTCAGATTTGGAAAAAGTTTTCAAAGTCATGGTATGAGCATGCCCTTGGGCTACACCAACCAGCATGTGACAGGATGTATGGAGATGTTACTGGTGCCCGCTCGAGCAAATCGATGGTCAATGGGAAGACAAGTAATACAAGTGACAAGTGGTATGAGCATTCTTGTCCAAATTATTTTCTGATGAAACTTTTATGTTCTGAGAATTTTATTTTTTCAAATAGAAATAGCTGTACTTTTAAATCCAGCCATCAAAGTCCTCTTGTTTGGCGTACCTATATATTGCAGATTTATTTCATTCATTCCCAAGACAAAGAATAAATATTTTTCCCTGGATAAATCAATCCTGTTGAAATTATGGGCTATATGTATAATGGTATAGCACACATTTAAGAGTCTGAGCAATAAAGTGTCTTGTTATTGTTTCTCCTGATGATTGAGATTGTCTTAGCTATGCTAGACATTCTTTATGTAGGTTTCTTATTAAGTTGCAGATAGGTGGCAACTGGGACAATGTCATCTGGAAGACTTCTTTATTCCCAAATTCTGGTAATAGATTGTTAAGACCTGAAGACCCATGGATTAAACCATTTGGTGCTCCATTGGTGTCACCATCTTCCTCTATGTGATCTCCCCTTTGATGTTTGCTGTGTGGCGGTTTCTGTATAATCAGAGCTCTTAAATGGCAGCTGCCAGTTCCAATACCACATAAAAAAGAGAAAGTGCAGTCAAAGCTATAATACTTTATATGATTTAGTTGTGAAAATCCTGCAACTCATTTTTTTTCATGTTTTATTTGTTATACGCAAGTCACTAAGGTCAACCAATTACTACGGGAGAGAAAGTAGACCTTGGCTCTAGATTGGAGAAGGGTAAGGGGATTATACTATATTTTAAAACTAACAAATCATTTGTGATTTCAAGATTCTGTACTAATAAGGAACTGCTTCCCCAGACTAATATGTTCCTTCTTCCCGAGTCTTCCTTATTACAACAAACTTCATATTGAATGATATTTGAGGAAGCTATAATATCCTGGGGAAGCCATCAGCTATTATGGCAATCATAGGTAATGTTGGCTGTGCTCTTCAATATTTTATACAGAAAGCAACACTATGTGCCATTTTATATATTCATTTCTTATTCATCAACCAGAAAAATACAATGGGACCTAAAATATAATAACATATTTTGAATGGGTTCTTCAATGATTAAATCAGGATGTCATAGGGCCAATGACATCCTGAATAGTAGAAAAGGAAAACTAGAGATAAAACATTGGAGGTTTGTGCTGTGTTCAGTCAACCCAGAGTTCTAATATCTGGCAACTTATGTTTTCCAGAGCTCGGCAAGAAGCAAAGCCCTTGAGCAGCACTAGAGATGTCCCCATTTCTCTCTGTCCTCACCCAAAGAACAGAAGCAGGCATTATTTCATAGTGGAAAAATATTCTTAATTAACTAGCTATAGATAGAGGTTACATTGAGGATATGGAAACCTTGGCTCTAATTTTGAAATTTGAAGTTCTTGAGAAAGCACAATTATGCTCTCTGAGTTTCAGTTCTACAGTATGCATAAAACTCTAATTTTTTTCCATAAAGAGCAAATCGGGGAAAGACAAACTAAATTTTCCAAAATCATGGTGCTTGTTTTGGTTTGATAGCCCTTTTAAATGTTGCTAATATTAGAATCTGATATAGTTTGGACACTTAAACTTTTATCTTGGTGTCATCATGGCAGTAGTATAGAGAAACCATTAAACTTGGCAAATAGTCATTAAAATAAATGGTCTTTCAGAGCCCCTGGAGGAAAACTTTATCAGGAAACCAATTAGGTTAAGTTTAGCCCGTTGACTCTCCCTGTTGAGAACTTTAAAACTGCTGCCTTATTTCCTATTTTATTTTCTTACCCTTTAATTAATTACTGTCCATTATAAGTTTCCAGACCACAGGAAATATTTATTTGCAACATTAGCCCACCTTGACAAAAAAGGAAATTTGTGAAGAAAAATATGCTTAATGATAAACAATCCCAAAGTGGATAACATTCTGACTCTAGAAACAGTTACCTGATTTAGGAAATAATCCTAGTCAGCCTACTATTCACTCATACAGAAACGTTCCATACATACTGTGATATATATGGAAACAACAGATTGTGTGGATTATCCAAAGTAAGATCACTGTCATGATTGATTCTAGGATTGTGAAGGTTCTAGGTCTTGATTCTTAGTAAGTGGAAGTGTCTCCCACCAACAAAGTACTAAGTAAACATAGGAAGACTTCATCTAGGTTTAAGCTATATACATTTAGTCTGTTTAAAATGGGGAATTTCATTCAAACTTTAGTTTCTGAATTAAAATCACTGTCACTGTCTTCCTGTTCATCATTGATTTGCTCGAGCGGGCACCAGTAACAAATCCACCTGTCTCATGCAAGTAGAGCCCAAGGACACCTGCTTGCTCCAGGAACATGAAGAGCCTCAAACCATTCCATCAGGTCATGGGAATGAGGTCTATAATTGTTACTGGTATCTGGCATAACAAATACAACACGGGTAGCTTGCCAGGCTCTGCCTTATGGGTAGAATTAAAATATTGTCATAGAATCTTAAAATCTTTGTAATCTTTAATACTTATTCCAGCCTTGGGAAACTGCAAGCACTTGCATTTAATGCCAACTAGGGAACAAATATTTTGACTCCATTTACAGTACTTTTTATTATATCCTTGACAATTGGATATAATTGTCAAGAATTTATTTATTATATCCTAGGATATAATTTATTTTATCCTATCCATATTGACAAATATGCACATGCTAGGTGAAAACGAGTGCCCAAACAACTGAGGTGAAAAGCACTCATATTATCTTAGAAGCAGGGTATTCAATTTATTGGTGTATGCTTAGCTTATCTCAGCATGTTATTAGTTGAGGAGTTATAGATCTTTGAAAGGATATGCCACTTTCCCGGGGAAAGTGCACAAAAAAAAATTGATGACATAAAGGAAGAAGAGTCAAAATCATATTGTCCTGCCAGCTAAAAGTCACAATTCCTGGTATATATGGGACAATTTTTTGAACTGTTTGTTGAGTGAGTTAATGAGAAAAATCACTTAATATATTATTTTTTGTCTCCATCTACCCTCCCAAGCATATTAACTAACTTTACCCTAAAAATGTTGTAGACTCTAGAAAGAATTATGAAAAACTCTGTCACAGGATTTAACACATAGGGAAAAGAACAACTAGACAAAGGTCTAGAAAGGAGGTAGTTAAGGTGTAGTGTTTCTAAGATCTTAAATAAGCCCTAAATGGTCTGAGAGAATTGGCTCTATCTTCTATATGAGGTGATAGAAGTTACGAGAAACTGAATCACTTTTCTGGGTCAAAAATCTTGTATCTAGTGCAGAAGAGCTGAAAATCATCTTATGCTTTAGACCATATTCCATTAGTACACTTTCTTTCTCAAAATATTTAAAGTTGAAACAAAATAATACAGTAAATCCAGAAATATTTAAATGCCTTATATTGTAGCAATTAACATTTAAGCTAAAATCTACATATAGTTAAAATATTTAAGATTAATCAAGTTGGACTTATATGCATCATCAGTCAGAAAAAGCTATCAGTGCTTGACTAAAATAGAACTTTTAAATATTTCACTAGAAGAAAATTTTCCTTTTTATAGTTCGTAGATCACCTCACATTACAGTTATAAAGGGCAATTAGACATTTGCTAATATATCATTATTTGTTTACATCATGGGTGATATAATCTTATTTTTAGTTTCCTTACATTTTGGAACTAAGTCTCAGTTCAAAATTCAGGTCTCAGAACTTCCCTATCCCTTCAGCTGGAAGAGATGACATTGAAGCTTTTGATTCCTACAATGCATACAATTAATTTTTATAAATTTATTGCACAGCAGATACATGCACTACCTACCTCCCAGACAACTCTGCTTTTCTGGAAATGAAAATTATTTTTTATTTCTTAAAAAGTGTGAAATGGAAGTCAATTAATATTTCTTCATTATCTCTCTATATATATTCTTTTCAATCTCTTTTATGATTTGCTAATGTTTTATTTTTATTGATTTATTATTTATTTATTTTTATTATACCACAGAGACATACAATTATAAAGATGTCCATGATTGGGTTTCCATCATACATTGTTCCAGCACCCATTCCTCCACCAGTGCCCTATTTTTAATACATAAACATGAAAACAACAAAGAAATTAATCCTGCTTGCATTAAAGTATATCTACTGGAAGTGTCATGTATGAGCTTCTTGAGGAACCAAGAATATTTTATTCTAATATACTTAGTGCCCGATAGTAAGGGATTCTATCATTGCTTATTAATTAAATGAACAAGCAATTCCATGTACATTCATTTAATATCTATATGTATACATAACTTATCTATCAGACTATTCTTAGAAATAGTGGAAAACAAGAACTGTACTGTTGGTTGGGCTTAAAGGAGAACTATACTAGAACTTTCTAGAAGTAGAAATCAGCAGATTAAAGAAAGGAATAAGGCATATGGAAATGAATATTTTTATAATGCATAAGATGGCAGTTTAAGCAAATATTTATATAAAGTATAAAAGTCCCTTCTGCTCCTAAGGTATTAGAAACATTTTGCTGATAGCAAATTCTGCTTTATTTCTCTATTAACATATTTTCTTATTTTGTATTTCCTTAGAATTCGTATAACTAAAGCATATATTCTCTTTATTATACAGTATTTATATAGTTTTAAACTATACCTAGTTTAAACAAACTATATATGTTTTTAAACAAACTATATATGTTTTAAACAAACTATATAAACTATATAGTTTATTATACACTATTTATATATTATAAAGTATATATACACTATTTGCATAACTACAAATATCTACCTATATTTAAATAGTATACACAATTTACACACTAATAATAAATGAGAGTTTTAACATCATTCACTATTGCAGTTAAGGGAAATAAATTATATTTAGATATGATGTATTACAATTGGGAAACAGTTAAGTTAGTCACTTGAGGCTGCCATCTGAGCCTGGCCTGAGAGAAGGTTAGAGGAGGAGAGATCCAGGGCTTGCCCAAGCGGTGTGTTTGGCAAGAGTTTGCAAAAAGTCTTGGGGGAGTTTGTGGAAACAGAGTTTAAGGAAGATTGTTAGCAGAGGGAGATAAGAGTGAGTAGGGGCCTGCAGGACAGCTGCTGGGGAGAATGTCAGGGCCTGCCTTCGTGAGAAACTGCTAGGAGAGAAGAGACGCTCTCTAAGTGCTTCCTGTATTATTTCTTGTAGTTGTTGATGGGGCATTCCGTTTCCCAACATGTATGTATGTGTATACATATAAATATACATAGGGAAAAAGATAATAGTACCAAACCCAAAATACTCCACACAAACCTGATCCATAAAACTTTGTGCATCTCCTATCTTTATAAATATTGTCCCAGTAAAAAACGCTCAATATTTTGTATCCAAACACTAATTAAAATGGTTTTTATAATTGCTTTTTAAAGATCAGTAATATGTGATATATATATTTTTTTCTTGGATAATTATGTCCAAATATTTCTCATTAGAATCGTCTCTTCATCTCTCTGAAATTAGACTGGATCAAATGTCTCTCATCTTTGAAGCACCTTTTTTTTTATGAAAAACTATTAGATATAGCTGATTCCAAGGTCCTAAACCCAGGATGCAATTCTAAGAACCAGTACTACATTCTACTAAATTTGGATTAAATGAACAGAAAAGGAAAAGTAATGCTTGTGGTTAAGGTAGGGTTGAATTTTGAAAATACTAAATGATTAGAAGGAGTTTGGTGGACTTTTGGCAGAATAACTGAAATAGCAGGAAATCCAACACAACACACACACATGCATACATACATACACACATACGCACACATAAATCTGAGACAATGTATCAGCTTGATGTCAGTCATTAACATTCAATAATACATGGGTTATTTTTTCTTCTCTAGGGCTGTTCATTAAGAATTACCAAAAAATTCTTTGTTGAAATGGAGATTTAAACCATTTTTTTTTCATTTCTTATATTAGTCTTTATAGTATGGACATTTTCTCATTTATTCAGCACAACAAATTAGACTCCCATGGTATCTTTTTCTAGGATGAAGAAGTCTTTGAAATATTAAGTAACCTGGAGGGGTATCTCGCAGATGGTCAATAGTTAAAATAAGACTTAATCTGATCTGGATTGTTAACATTCCTTGCTTATTTACAGATATCAAGAAGACCGATTGCCCCATCTTCTTCTGGATTTGCAGATACACAGCATCAATTCTAGCTTTCTATGTGGTACATTTATACAATTTTTTGGAGGTGCTGGGTGAGTCATAGTGGCTTAACCTGGCTCTGCACAAAGCAATCACTCCTGGAGGGACTTGGGGAACCATATGGGGTGCTGTCTATTGAATCCAAGACATCATTCACCATGAGCTGTGCTATCTCTCTTGCTGACAGTCTCTTCCTTTCAGTTATTATATGTAAGTCTTTATAACTCCAGAGAATTGCTACAGAAAATGAGCATTTTTTCTGCCAAAGTGATGATTCTTCTAATTTTCACTATTTGGGAGAAAGTAGCTCTGCAATAACAGGTTGAAATCATAGTGCTGAAAATCCTCCTTGTAGATTTTCCCAACAGAAGTGATGTGGAAGTGTGCACATACACACGCAGTTAGCTCTTGTGTAGCTTTTGGACTTTATTACCACGGTGTGGTAGTAATAATCAAAGTCTTGTTTTAATGGTAGCTTGTCAACTTTGTGAATTATTCTCCATTTCTGCGTGTTGCTTAGGCAATGAAATGGAAGAAGAAACCCAGATTTATCTGTACTGATTATAAACAGAAAAAGAACTTCTTAAAGTAAAGGTTTGATAAAAATAAATCAACCTGAACATATTCCCTAGAATCAAATTACCCAGTGGGGGGGAAAATTTGATGATGGACGGTTTCACTGTAATTTTTATGAATTTGCTGTAAAGGATAACAGATGAGAAATGAGCTGTGCAGTGCATTATAAACATAAATAACTACATAAAATATTTACCTGCAGTAAGTGTATTTGGTACTAAGTGACAATAAATATACACAGATATAACCTCAAAAGCAATCAAATTATTTTTAACATGTCCCTTTAATTTTTTTATTGATCTATGCCATTGTTGATACATTAAGAAAATAAAATATCTTTGCCTTCATATTTCTAATGCCCTTTCTTTTGAACATTAATGCCTTAACTGTTGGATAAGTTATCCTAGGCAATCTCCTCATAAGATATAATTATAATGTTCACAATTTTGACTAATTGCAAACAGTTCTAAAAGTACACGTAGAAACATAATTATGTCTATCCCATATTGTTTCTATAGAAGTAAAAGAGAAAAATCAGGGATTTCAATCATATTAGCTGTGAAACTGGTTTGCATAAGCCATGGAGCACATTCTGCACTTGTAAGGGTTTTACCTAAATGTCCTGTGTACTTGGCTCCTTATTAACTCAGCAAACAAAGGACCCATACAACTAAGGCATCTGGATTAAAAACACTGAAATCATTGTTTAATCTGGATTTCCAACACTTACACTTCAAGCTATGTGACAAGGGAATGTTGGCAGTGCTTTAGATTCCTGATGTGTAAGAATGATAGTAACTATTTTGTAAGGTCCTTTTGTAAAGGGAGGGGACAAGGGAGGAAAATATGGAGGTAGGGAGAATGTGTTGAACAAAATTTGATGTGTTGAGTGTCAATAAAAATCCAAATAATTTATTACCAGTATGGAATAAAAAAAACTCCCTAGACTTCAGACCCCATTTGCTAAGGGGAGCAGTGTGTAGAGAATAAAAGCTATGTTGATATTCTTTTTTTTTTTTACTCTGAGTCAATAGTAACAGTTTATGCATTATTCCTGAATTAGGTCTTGACAAATCTTTTGAATTATTCTCAATCCACAGTCTAAGTTGCATGAATTTAATACAATGCTGGAGACATAAGCCAATTTTACACTGCTGTGATGACATAATTCTGAATTCAATTGAGACAATTAAGCTGGAGCAAATTGTCATGCACATTGGCTAAAATGGTCAAGAACAGGACAAGGTTGTGCTCATATTTTCTGTTCACTTTACTAAGCTCATTCTCTGTCATTCTTCATTAGCTTAGTGTAGTAATTTGCAAAATCTTGAAATTATCTACTTTGGGGAATATATATGTATATATATGTATATGTTAAAAACCAACATAAGAAAGTTTAAATGCCATATATATACATACATATGTATATATAAATATAAATGCCATATATATATACATATATATGCATATATGTTGGCACCGCTCGAGCAAATCGATGAATAATGGGATTCAAGTGACATATATATATATATATATATATATATATATATATATTTTCCATAAAAATAGCAATAGAATTGACATACACAGGCTGTAGTGAAGGAGAAAAAGACATGGAAACTTGCCTGGCAGTTATTCTGCCTGGCAGTTATTCTTAATGAGTGAGGATATATTGGAAAATTTTTTCTTCTACTTATAAGATTGATTAGCCTTTAATTCAAACAATTACTGCATTAAAGAATGCTTTTGGTAGAAAAAGCAACTAAGAAATAAAATACTTAAGAATAGTATTTTTTCAGTTGGAATTGATCTGAACACCAATTTTAAAAAATCTGGGCTTACTTTTTATGTGAATGAATTTTGCTTCATCCCCCTGATAGTATGGTTCTTTTCTTGAACAAAATGTAATGAAAAATTACTCTTTCTTATTTCCCAAGAAAATTCTTAACCTAAGTTTAAAAACTATGAGTTATTTTTTATGGGAAAGGGAACGTAGAGGACAGAGTGTAGCACCTTTTGTATTGCATGCACCGGACCAGGGTTTGATCCCATCACTTCTTATGATTCCCAGAAACAGCCAGAAGTAAACCCAGAGAACAGACTCAGGATCACAGATGAGTGTGACCCAATAACCACAAAAGAAAAGTTAGAGATTTTACAGAAAAAATGCCTTCCTGACTTGCAGATGAAAACAATACCACCATATTTGTTCCTACTGACTGTCCAATTAAAATTTTCTCTTCAGCTCTTCTGTCTGCCATAATTCACTACAACAAAAACCCATGTTGTAAGAAATATTGGCACTTACTAAATTCTCTTCTTGAAGTATGCAACCATGAGGGAGCAATACAGCCTCTATCTGTTTAGGCAACATTTACTTATATACATTTTATAGTAATTACTATCATAATGGCTTCCTTGACAGCAGAATGAATAAATCCATTGGTATATCATGGAGTTCTCTCTTGCAAATGATATAAACAAAAATGTCTTACATTTTAGAATTTAGTGTAATCCATCTTCTACTATCCATTGAGTATTCATGAGCAGAGCAGATGCCATTGGGCTACACTGGCACGTAATAGGGTCAAATGGAAACGTTACTGGCGCCCTCTTGAGCAAATTGAAGAATAATGAATATCAAGTGATCAAGTGATCAGGTGATCATCTACTGTAAGAAATCCTATGACTTCTGAGAAATGAAAGGCAGTACTGAGGATAGAGTAAAAGAATGAGCAGAGAGAGAGGGTAAGAGCAGGCCTAAGAGCAGCTAAGTAGTTCTGTATAAGGTTCCTGAATGCTTTTATTTTTTGCTCTCATAATTATGGGGGCCACGTCCAGCAGTGCTCAGAGTTTACTTCTGCTCTGTGCTCAGGTTTTTCTCTTGGTGGTGGCAGAGACCATCTTCAGTGCTGGGGGGTTGAACCTGCATTGATTTTTGTACAAGGCAAGCAGCCAACCTGTTGTCTTCTTACACCCATCCTGAAACTTCTAATTTTCTAGGATTGTAACTTTCAGAAATCTGGCTGTGAATATTTAGTCAGAAACTAGCTGAAAGGTGGTAACGTGTTATGTATTAAACCTTATCAAAAATATGTGTGTGTCTCTGTGTGTTGATACGTATAGTGCCTTTTGTAGAAACAAACTGGTGAGTGGGAGGTAAATGGGCGTCAAAGAGTATTTGTAGAGGGAAGTATACCTGAAAAGATCAGTGTTGAAATAAGCATCCTTGAAATCCTATCAAATAGCTTGTTTTTCTTTTTGGGTCATACCTGGCAATGCTCAGGGGGTTACTTCTTGTTCTGCACTCAAGAATTACTCCTGGAAGTGCTCAGGAGACCATATGGGATGCTGGGGATTGAACCCTGGTTGGCTGCATGCAAGGCAAATGCCCTACCCCTGTGGTATCGATCCAGCCCCTTGAATAACATTTGTAATTGCAAAATGACTAAGTAAAATAACTAACTAACTAACTAACTAACTAAATAGACAAACAAATAAAAAGTCAGATTAGTGTAAAACTGATAAAGATATTTCTCTTCAACCCCATCATTCTCTCTGCATTAACATATGCCTCAGAGACCTGGGCCCTATGAAAGCAGGATGAGAACACTATTCGGGTCTCCCAAAGAGGAATTGAAAGAGCTATGCTGGGAATATCACATCTCACTCAAGTGAGAGAAGGAATACGGAGTTCTGACTTCTGTCAATGATTGAGAATCAGGGACACTGTCTCATTTGCCAAGACATCAGAAATCAGATGGACTGGACAGTAATACGACTTAGAGATAACTGTTAGGCTAGAGACATTACCGACTGGATCCCATGGGATGGCAAAAGATCACATCCCCCACCTACAAGATGGTCAGACTTTTTCGTCAACCCTAAAAGACTGTTTGAGGCTCTTTGTATTCCTGGAGCAAGCAGATGTCATTGCCATACACTGGCATGTGACGGGGACAAATTGAAACGTTACCAGCGCCTGCTCGAGCAAATTGACAAATAACGGGATGTCAAATGATATAGTGATTTCTGTTAGGACAATTATTTGATACATTAAGTTTTATTCTGCTGTCTTGTCCTTTTTTCACTTAATCCACTTGATCACTTGACATCCCTTTATTCATCGATTTGCTTGAGCGGGCACCAATAATACTTCCATTTGACTCCATCATGTTCTAGTGGTGCCCAATGGCATCTGGTTGCTTCAGGAATATGAAGAACCTCAAACTGTTTATTCAGGTACTGATGAAGAAGTCTGACCATCTTAGGTGGGTGGCAACGTGATCTTTTGATGTCATATGGGACATCAAATCCATCTACTGCAAAATCAGAGGAACCATCATTCTCAATGGGAAAAACTAAAAGATTCCCTCCCTAAATACAGGGGCAAAAAAAAAAAAGGTTGCCCAGTATTACCACTTCTATTCACCATTGTATTGGAAGTGCTTGCCATAGCAATTAGGAATGAAACGACAGTACAGGACAATTTAGTCATGGATTCTGAACACTCTCCACTTCATTTTTTAGAATTTCAAACATTCGCGCATAGATTTTACTCCCATTGAAAGATATTCTTCAAACCTCAAGCAGCACACCAGACATTTCCCCTATCTTCTGATCATGGTTTTATAATCACTACCCTTTTGTTCATTATTGTTTTTTTGTATTTGTAGGCTAAACCAAGAGGGTCAAAACATGGGCACATGGTTTTCCATAGACTCTTTCTCTAAATTATTCATCTTTGTCTAAAAACTTTTTTCTGGGTCTTGTAAATAATCCTTGTGGGAAGGAAAAGGGAGATTTTATTATTTTCATTTTCAAGTGAACAAACTGAAATTCTGTAAGTTAATGTGGTATCTACAACAAAAACAGCTCGTACACCAAGAGGTTGACCTGAATTTTAACTGAAACTGCCTATCTTTAATCTAAAGGCTTTATGACCCTAGACTACCATGTTTGCTTCCTTCTTATCATGAATTTAATCCTGGACTGAATTTAATCCTGTTTATCATAGGATATTATAGTAATGAATACCAAGAACTATGCTAAATATCTTTGCATTCCATATTTCAGTATAAGTCTAAAAACAATGAATCACTGTATCACTATCTTCTCGTTTACCATCTAATTGCTCGAGCAGGCACCAGTAATATCTCCATATGCCCTGTCTCATGCTAGTAAAGCCCAAGGGCATCTGCTTGCTCCAGGAACATAAAGAGCAACAAACCACTATAATAGGTCATGGGAATGAGGTCTATAATTGTTACTGGTATTTGGCATATCAAATATAACATGGGTAGCTTGCCAGGCTTGCCGTGCGGGTGGCATACTCTTGTAGTCACCTCTAAATACAGCATTTATCGATGAACTGTGGGGCCGCTTGTGGCAGCGTCATCCAGGCTGTGATAGGCTTCTCTGCTGGGTGGAGTTCTGACGAGAGGGGAAGTTTGGATGTGGCAAATGGTAGCCCTCATGGAGTGGGAGGTCGTCTGGCTTGTCGCAAGGCTCTGCTGGGGTGGCAGGCCAGGGATAGAATCTGCCATCTCTCCTGGGTGCCTCGTCAGCAGCTGGGCACAGGAGAGACGGTAGCAGCTCTGCCCCATGTCTGTGAATCTCTGGATCAGCATCCAGACAATGTATTCACTATTATTAAAATGAGGAAACTAAAACAAAGTTATATTGCTCAGGGTCAGAAGTTGTGCCCTGAAAAAGGACTTGAGTTCAGGTCTCTACTGTATAATTCTTGAGCAGCACATTTGGTTGTCTTAGTTGGTCTCATTATTGCTGGGTCCAAGGAGCACTACACCAGAGACCGACCACTGAAAGTTTTTATCACATTTACTGAGCACCAACAGGAGAGCCCTCGGATTCCCAAGAACTGCTTGAGAAGTCTCTCAAAATTCAGAAGCCATACAAATTTCAAGGGTGCTTGGTCAATTCCTTTGAAAAAATGTCATGGGTATCCTTAGAGGGACTGCATTTTATCTGTATAATGCTTTTAGGGAGTATTGCCATTTTGACAATGTTAATTCTCCCAAACCATGAAAAGGGGACGTATTTCCATTTTCTTATATGCTATTTTATTTCTTGAAGCAGCATTTTGTTGTTTTCTTTAAACAGGTCCGTTATCTTCCTAGTCAAACTTCTTCCGAGGTACTTGATTATCTGAGGCAGGATTGTGAACAGTATTCCTTCTTCAATGTCACTTTCTTCTCTTTTGTTGTTTGAATATAGGAAAGCCACAAACTTTTGGGTATTGATTTTGTAACCTGCCGCCATATTATACATATTTATTATTCTAGTAGCTTTATGGTAGAGACTTTAGGGTTCTCTAGGTATAGTATAATGACATCCTCAAATATTGATAGTTTAGCTCTTCTTTTTTCCTATCAGGATTCCCTTAATGCCCTTTTCATTCCTAATTGCTATGGCAAGCATTTTCAGTACTATGGTGAATAGAAGTGGTGATACTGGGCAACCTTTTTATGTCCCCAATCTAAGGGGGAAATATTTTAGTTCTTTCCCATTGAGAATGATGCTTTCTGTGAGCTTGCGTAGATGGATCTGACTCTATTGAGGAAAGTTCTTTCAATTCCCATTTTGTGGAAAGTTTATCATGAATGTGTGCTGGATCTTGTCAAATGGTTGCTCTGCATCTATAGATAAGATTATATGGTTTTTATATTTTTACTGATATGGAGCAATAAACATTATTGTATGTAACATTAAACCCTCATACATAGCTAAAGCAATCCTTGGGAAAAAGAAGATGGGCTGCATCACATTCTTCAACCTCAAACTATACTGCAAAGCAGTAGTAATCAAAATAGCATGGTACTGGAGTAAAAACTGACCCATGGACCTATGGCATAGAGTTGAATATCATGATGCACATCTTCAAATATATGATCATTTAATCTTTGATAAAAGAGCAAAAACTATGAAGTGGAGCAAGGGAAGCCTCTTCAACAAGTGGTGCTGGGAAAATTGGGCAGCAACATGTAAAAAAATGAACTTAAACATCTGTCAAACGTCATGCACAAAAGGCAGATCAGAGTGGAGCAAAATCTCAATATTAGACCTGAGTCCATAAAGCACATTGAAGAAAACATAGGCAAAATCCTCTACAACATTGAAGCTAAAGGAATCTTCAAAGATGAAACTATCTTCCTGTTCATCATCTATTTGCTCGAGCAGGCACCAGTAATATCTCCATATGTCCTGTCTCATGCTAGTAGAGCCCAAGGGCATCTGCTTGCTCCAGGAACATAAAGAGCCTCAGACAATTATATTAGGTCATGGGAATGACCTAATATAATTGTTACTGGTATTGGGCATATCAAATATGACATGGGCAGCTTGCAGGAATTGCCGTGTGGGTGGCATACTCTTGTAGTCACCTCTAAATACAGCATTTATTGATGAACCGCATGGCCACTTGCGGCTTCAAGAGCTGGGCTGTGATAGGATTGTCTGCTGCTGGGTGTGGAGTTCTGAGGAGAGGAAAGTCCGATGTGGGGAGATGGCGGCCCTCATGGAGTGGGGAGGGGTCGTCTGGCTTGTTGTAAGGCCCTGTTGGAATGACAGGCCAAGGCTAGAACCCGCCATCCCTCCCGGGTGCCTCGTGAGCGTCTGGGCACAGGGAGAGCAGGTAGCAGCTCTGCCTCATGTCTGTAAGTCTCTGAATCAGCATACCTGGGCCAGATTGAAAAAAAACTGCTGCAGTCTGACCAAACTTTCCTCTCCTCAGAACTCCACCCAGCATCAGATGATCCTATCACAGCCTGGATCATCGACACCCACCCTGCAGCATTTTTTTTCAATCCAGCCCAGATATGCTAATCCAGAGATTTATAGACATGGGGCAGAGTGCTACCTGCTCTCCCTGTGCCCAGCCACTCACAAGGCACCTGGGAGGGATGGCGGGTTCTAACCCTGGCCCGCCATTCCAGCACGACCTCACAACAAGCCAGATGATACCTCCCCAAACCATGAGGGCCGCCATCTTCCACATCAGACTTTCCTCTCGTCAGAACTCCACCCAGCAGCGGAAGATCCTATCACAGCCTGGATCATCCACAAAGATGAACCAACAACTGACAAAACAAATGGAAAATGGTAAACTTATGGAACTGACTACATGAAACTAAAAAGCTTCTGCACCTCGAAAGAAACAGTGACTGAGATACAAAAATTGTCCATGGAGTGGGAAAGAATAATCAATCACCAAGATACATAAGGCATTAGTAAACCTTCATAAGAAAAAAAAACAGTCAATACCATCAAAAATGGTGAGAATAAATAAACTGAAATTTCCAAAAAGAGGAAATTTGAGTGGCCAAAGGGCATATGGAAAAATGTTCTTCATCATTAATTATCAGGGAGATGTAAATCACAAAGATAATGAGATATCATCTCATACCATGGAGAATGACACACATTCAAAAGAGCAAGAACAACCAGTGCTGGCGTCGATGAGTGGAGAAAGGGATTCTCTAGCATTGTTGGTGGGAATCTTGACTGGTCCATCCCTTAGGGAAAACAATATGGACATTTCTCCATACTGGAAATAGAGTTCCCTTTGACTCAGAAATATCACTCCTAGAAATGTACCCTGGGACCCAAAATACACAGCAGAAACTCCATCTCCACTTCTATGTTCATAGCAACACTATTCACAATATCCAGAATCTGGAAATATCCTGTTGCCCTAGAACAGACAACTGGATAAAGAAACTATTGTACATCTACAAAATGGAGTACTATGCAGCTGTTAGGAAAAAAAAGTTATGAAATTTTCCTATAAATGGATATGGAGAATATCATGCTGAGTGAAATTAGTCAGAATGAAGCGGCCAGATATAGAATGACAGCACTCATTTCCAGGATATGAAATAAACAGTATCAGACCATATCCAAGGCAGGCAATAGTAGATCAGGAGGAATTGTCAATTGCTGGAACCAACATGAGTGTGTGGAGGTCAGAGGTTAGGCAGCTTGCTAACAATAGCTGGAAATGATAATGCCAGACTCAATCTGAGCATTCATAAACAGGCAAAGTGTTATACATGATAACTCCTAAATATATGTATTAAAAGACAAAATTTAAGAGAAGGGAGAGAGAAACAAACACTGAGAGAGATAGAGGAAGAAGATAAAGAAGGAAGAGGAGAGGAATAAGAAAAAGAAAGAAGAGGAAGTTTGAAGAAAGAAAGAAGAGAAGAGGAAGAAGCAGAAGAAGAAGAAAGAAGGAAGAAAAAAGAAGAGAAAGAAAGAAGAAAGGAGAAGAAGAGGAGGAAAGGAGGGGAGGAGAAGGAGAAGATGAGGAAGAGAAAGAAGAGGAAAAAGAGAATAAGGAAACAGAAGAAGTAGAATGAGAAGGAAGAAGGAGAAGGAGAAGCAGCAGAAGCAGCAGCAGAAGCAGAAGCAGAAGAAGCAGAAAAAGCAGAAGAATCAGAAGAAGCAGGAGCAGAAGCAGAAAGCAGAAGAAGCAGAAGCAGAAGAAAAAGATGAAGAAGAAGAAGAAGAAAAGAAGAGGACACACCAGATGCAGCAGAAGCAGAAGAAGCAGAAAGAAGAAGAAGGAGAAGAGGGAGAAGAAGGAGGAGAAGAAGGAGAAGGAGAAGAGGGAGAAGAAGGAGGAGAAGTAGAAGACAAAGAAGGAGAATGAGAAGAAGGGGAAGGAAGAGGAGAAGAAGAAGATGATGAAGAAGAAGATGAAGAAGAAGATGATGATGAAAAGAAAATTGCCTACCATAGAGGCAATCTTGGGGGAGGGGAGGGAATTTGAGGATATTGGAAGGATGGTAGAGGGTTGGGTGCTGGAACACTGTGCAGCTGAGACCCAATCATGAACATCTTTATAATTGTATATCTCATAATGTGTAATAAAATTTAAAAAAATGAAGAACCCAAGTCTTATACAAATCAATAAAATTGATAATGTGACATGTATTCATTGCAATATAAATCACACCCAGACTTTTCTGTTCTCCCAATATATGCCCTTGCTAAAATCTTTACACTCTCCTTTATTTTTAATACATAGATATGAATACCAAACTGGGGCAGTTGGACTAGCTCTGTGCTGTTTTTCACAAGAAATAATCTGTTGCATTAATTAAGAGTAACAAAAAAAGGGAGGGGGTAAGTGAGTGAGAGGTGCTACTACCTAGATTTTAAAAACAAGGACTCAAAATTAATAAGAAACGCAACCCTAGTCTAAAAAATGCCCCCAAATCCAAGGGAAAAATATGATGACTGACTCTGTAATGATTCCATGCATCTATTAGCTCTCATATGCTCCAGCTTCCCTGCTGAAAGCTGCCACCTAGTATTACAGCTCTATATTCTCATTCCTCCTATATTGTTAGGGCTTATTTGACACTAATCACACCCATCCTGCAGGTCATTGAATGATTCATGCACTGCAAACTGCCTTCCTGACTTCACTGTTTCTTGCCTATTCTATGTTCATTCTTCCGTTTTCGACTTCCCCACAAAGCGTGCACACACACACACACACACACACACACAATTCTTTCTCCTACCTCTCTTCTTTAGTGATGAATACAGACAGGAAGAATAAAAATTAGTCTCCCTTCCTATGCCTTATTCTCAAACACATATCCGTATTTATTTCTATAATGAAAAGCAATCTTCTTAGAACAGTAATTTTTTTAAACTCAGGTAAGAATCTGTCTCTCCTGTACAGACTTCAAGAGATTTAATTTCCATTAGCACCTGTTAATGCTTACAAATAACTGTATCGGAGAGGGGGATTGTGGCTTCCCTTTTAAGGAGGTCCCAAAGCCCCAGGCTCAAGTGACCTCCTGTGGGTACTGTAGCCTTAACATTACTTAGGGGCCAGGGGTTGACTCTGGCAGCAGATGCTAGGGCCCAGCTGGGTCCCCAGCAGTACTCACTGTCCATTAGGGCCTGACCTACACCATTTCCCCTGACCTGTGCCCGGAATAACCAACAAGGCTAGAGGTTCCTGAAGTTATTCTTTAATGTTTACTTTGTTTCATCTAGTTGCTTGCTCTCTGCAGGAACCCCTCCTAGACCTGTCACTCTCGCAGGGGTTTCTCCTTCAGGCTGTTCTCTCTTTGGGATTTCTGTGTAGGATCATCTCATCTGGTTCTACTGCAAGCTGCCTCTCTCTTTGGCGGGGGGGTGTCTATGCTGGCTCCATTCATCAAGGCCTCTCACTTCCGGATGCCTATGTTCAAGGCTTCATGCTTTTGGTCCTCTCCCAGGACGTCTCCTTTCAGGAACTGTTCCTTAGAGCCTTTCAGCTTAGGGCTTTTCTCTTCAGGGTTTCTCTGGACTCCTTGGCTATATCCCTATTTCCCTAGTTACCTTGCTTCGTCTTTGCTACCATGTCTTGTGTCACTGAATCCCTATCTAAGTCTGTGAGTTTCTCTGTGATGCAATACTGTCTGTGGTCCCAATACTTAGAAGCCCTGAAGCTCTGTAGCCCTGTAGCTTTGATGCCAACCCCGGGCTCAGGAACCAGGCCCTGCGGCTCAGGTGCTAGCCCTCGGGCCTAGGCATCAGGAGTGGCTTCTCCTGTCTGATGTTGGCCATCCGGCTCAGGCACCAGGGGCCCATGGCCTAGATGTTGGCCAGGCACTAGAGGCTGCTGCTCTCTTAGTCTGGAAGACCCCCATGATGTTCTTTTGTGGCCCCCATTTATAGTATCGGCCAGGTTCAGATTCCTGGGCTCAACTGTCTAACGACCTTGGGAGGTACTGTGCCTAGAAGTACCTGTTTGTCTTTATTTAAAATTCAGTCAATCGAAATCATCAGAAGTTATTTTTTTGTTGTTTTTTTTTTTAACATCTGCCTCACCTAAAGTCTTTAAGGCATATGTCATCTCATTTCCTTTCATAAACATTACTAATTATTAAATTTGGTTACTGAACAATTTGTTTTTCAAAGAGACATTTCCATTAAATCTGGAGCTTTCTCATCTCATAATATGTTTTGCCTTTATTTATTCTACTAGAATTTTTTTTATTTTAGGCACCATAATTTGCAGCATGGAAAATACAGTTTTTATGTATAACTAAACCAGCAACATTTCCCCCTCCACATTATTCCATTCTACAAAGACCTAGTATCTAACTCAAATCTAACTCTCTACCTCCACTGGTGAACCAGTGATGAGAGGGAAGTCCGGATGTGTAAGATGGCTGCCCTTCAAGATGGTTCAATGCTGAACCAGAGACTCTCAGACATGGGGCAGACCTGCTACTTGTTCTCCATGGGGGCTGCCATCTTCCACATCCGGACTTCCCTCTCTTCACAACTCCATCCCACAGACCAGACTATCACAGCCCAGATTATCCATACCCACCCTGCAGCAGTTGTTTTTTTTTAATCCGGCCCAGGTATGCTGAACCAGAGACTCTCAGACATGGGACAGAGCTGCTCCTTGCTCTCCCTGTGCCCAGCCACTCATGAGGCTCCCGGGAGGCATGGCGGGTTCTAGCCCTGGCCTGCCACCCCAGCAGAGCCTCACAACAAGTCAGACAACCCCCCAGACTCCATGGGGGGCCACCATCTTCCACATCTGGACTCCAACCAGCAGACCAGACTATCACAGCCCGGCTCACCAATAAATTCATCAATAATCAATAAATGCTTTATTCAGAGTTCATCAATAAATGCTTTATTCAGAGGTGACTACAAGAGTATGCCACCCACACGGCAAGCCTGGCAAGCTGCTCGTGTCGTATTTGATATGCCAAATACCAGTAACATTTATATTAGGTCATTCCCATGACCTAATATAATGGTTTGAGGCTCTTTATGTTCCTGGAGCAAGCGGATGCTTTTGGGTTCTCCTAGCAAGAGACACGACATATGGAGATATTACTGGTGCCCGCTCTAGCAAATAGATGATGAACAGGAAGATAGTGAAGATAGATAGACCTCCAATGGTAAACTCCACCTCTAGTGGTAAACTTTTAAATGTAGACTACGTTAAATGTATTGGACATCTGTTATTTCCCTGGGTTGTTTCTTTTATGTGACAGATATGAAGTAGGTTATTCTGTGTCTGTGCTTATTTTGACTAACACCTCAGTCTGATACTGTCTAGATCCATCCAAATATCAGAGGATCGCAAGATTTTTGTACTTTATTATAGATAAATAGTGTCTTCTTGTGTTGTGTACCATAGTCTATCCAGAAAAGTGTTCTTGGACCCTTGAGTTATTTCCATATGTTAGTAACTGTGAATAGTGCTTCCATGACCATGGCAGTGAAAATATCTTTTCTGAATAGTTATTTTGGACCCTAGAGGTAGATGCCAAGAAGTGAAATAGCTGGGTCATATAGAAGCTTAATTAATTCCTTGTATTCTAAGGAGGAGTATCATATTGTTTCACAAAAAGGCTGCTCCAGTCCACATTCCAAACTGCAGCAGATGAAAGTTCTTCTCCCCACCCCCGCCCCACCGCACATTCAGGGTAACAACGTTTTTTCTTTTGCTGATGTATGCTAATCTCGCTGGTGTAAGATGATATCTCTCTGTTGTTTCATTTGCATTTTCCTGATGACAAGGAGAGGTTTTGTCCCACAAAACTTTTGGCCATCTGTATATCTTCTTTGAGAAAATTTCTGTTCATTTACTCCTCCATTCCCCATTTACTGGTAAGATTGTTTGCTTTATTTCTCTGAAAGTCCTACCAGTACTTTGTATACCTTGAATAAGCTTCAAGTAAGTAGGCAGTTAATCTTTGATAAAGGAGCTAAAGGCCTGAAGCAGAGAAAGAAAATCTTTTCAACAAATAGTTCTGGGATAACTGTTCAATCACTTGCAAAATTATGAGGATCGGCCCCTTTCTAACTCCATGAACAAATGTCAAATCATAGTGTACTAAAGATCTCAATATTAAATGTGAATCCATAAATTATGTCAAGTAAACATAGGTAGCACACTCCCTGACATTTAACATCGCTGCCAGCAATGGGAAAAAATGGGACTGCATCAAACTAAGATGCTTGGCTTTTTTTTTTTTATAGCAGTGAGAGTTCCTTTGAGTCTTTTCAGTTTCAAGAGCATAGAATAAGAACTGATCATTTACTGGTACCTCAATCGACTTCACTAATATCTCCTCACTTGAAAAATGTTTTGAAATATTTTGGCAAAAATTATGAATAGTAGTTTTACTATTTGTCTAATTTTCAGGTTTTCAGAGTCCCACCCTACAGTGAAGCCTATTTCAAGCCAGGTATGCCTGAAACAGAGACACAGATACATGGGGCAGAGCTGCTACTGCCTCTCCCTGTGCTCAGCTGATCATGAGGTGTCCAGGAGGGAAGGTGGGTTCTAGCCCTGGCTGCCATCCCAATAGAGCCTCAGAAGAAGCTAAAGGAACCCTGCAGCATGAGGGCCGCCATTTTCAACATCTAGACTCCACAGCTTGTCGAGCTCCAACCAATGGAAAAACTGATCTCTCCCCATTGTGTTTCATCAGTAAATGCATGAACTGAGAGCCTACTACTGAAAGTATCCCACCTACACAGCAGAGCCTGGCAAGAAACCCGTGTCATATTTGATATGTCCAAAACCTGTAATACTTATAGACCTTATTCCCAAGGAACAGTTTGAGGCTCTTTGTGTTCCTGGAGCAAGCAGATGCCCTTGGGCTACACTAGCACGTGACAGGATGTATGGAGATGTTACTGGTGCCTGCTCAAGCAAATTGATAAACAACTGGGAGACAAGTGATAAAAGAGAATTTTTGGGGAGGTGGAAATGTTGGGCGAGACACATCAGGCAATGCTCAGGATTACTCCTGGTTCTGCAGTTAGGAACTGCTCTTCACTGTGCTTGGGAGACCATATGTAATTCTGGGGATCAAACCTGGCTCAGCCACATATAAGGCAAAAATGTTGTTCTCTATACTATCACTCCAGTCCCAAAATAGTTATTTTAATTAATATGAGTCTGATTCCTATTTTTTAATAAAGTCCTATTGCTAGGCAACTTGCGTGTGTTCTTATGAGAGTCAAGACTCTTGTTTAATTATTGCTAGCACAGAGCACACGATATGATGAGAATTATAAAGGATCATCCTAATTATAGTCTCAAATTTACCTCTATCCAACTTATTAAATCAATTTGTATTAGCAATGGTTACAAGGATAGAAATCATACATAATGAAACAAAGGTTACTTTTATTTATGACATCAACCCAGGCAAGTCACCAATGTTTGTTTTGATGCGAGATATGGAATAGAAAATGTCACTTAGTTGAATAGTAAACATAATTTTCAAAAAAGATCATTTTAGGTTACCTATAACTTTTCCAGTTCAGAGCTAGATTTTTTTTTTTATCTTAAGCAGGAAATGTGAGGATATGAGGGAGAAAAGTCCAATAGTTGCATAATACTGATAGTAAAGGGCAAAAGAGGAGAGAAGAAACAGGAAGTAGCAGCTCTCTTGAAAGCAGCAGTTTGTGAAATTACTTCTATAAAAGAAATAATCAAGCAGAAATTCAAGTTAAATATATGATGTTTGGCTACTGAAAATGCATCCCTTCACAGCTTCTAATACATATCTATGTTCCTAAATAAGACAAATTAAACACACTCATTTGGGATATATTGTAATAAATACTTTTTTCTCACTTATTTTTTGTATATAGTTCTCAAAATATTTTTCATAGTATAGGTAGAGTTACTAAATTCTTAATTAAAAAAAAAGAAGAAAAAGTATTAAAAGTATACTGATAAAGGGCTATCCCTAGTCATTTGGAAAATTTTTCACAAATTCCTCAAGTATGTTTTTTCTAGTATTTCATTAAAATCATCGGTCTAATAATATGGTGAGATTATTTCCCTACCTAAATGCCTCATAGAAAAAGTTTTTTTAAATTCTAATTCCAGTAGACTTGCTCCAAAACACTTTGTTATTGCCTGAAAATGTACTTTGTGCAAAAGAACATATTGTGTTGTTTATTAATATATCAAGTCATACATAACTCCCAATGATGATGCAACTTTGATGTCAAAAATCCACTTAATCTACTTATATACCTAAATAAGTAGGTATATAAATAGGAAATAGTAAAATATTTAGAACTCCATTACGTACAAGATATATACAAAACAACTGACAAAAGGTAGAAATGCAAAAGTTGTAAGAGTTTAGGATGTTTTCCACAGGATGCAAAAAGGTTAAATATTAAGCAGTGATTTTGTATATGAGCTCTGGGAATACATTCCTTCCTTTAATGTAAATTAATATTCCATTGGTAAACTATATCTTATAGACTTTTTTTTTACAATGCCAATGATTTTAGAAAACTTTGGATCCTCATTTTCAAAGAAAATATATTGCAAAATTATAGAGAATAATATTAGTTTAGAGAGGATTTGGATATTAAATATAGAGGATTATATAATATATAAACATATGAAGATATAATATGATTGGCATGATATGATATGTCATGGTATGATATGATATGATATATCTTCATTATATTATATGGCAGAGCCTGGCAAACTACCCCTGTCACATTTGATATGCCAAAAGCCAGTAACAATATAGACCTCATTCCCATGACCTGAACAAATGGTTTGAGGCTCTTGACTTTCTGGAGCAAGCAGATGCCCTGGGGCTACACTAGCATGTGACAGGACATATGTATGGAGATGTTACTGGTGCCCACTAGAGCAAATGGAAAGACAAATTACAAGTGATTTTTATTCACTATCACTATCTTCCCATTAATCATCTATTTGCTAGAGCGGGCAGCAGTAATATCTTCATATGTCCCGTCTCATGCTAGTAGAACCCAAAGGCATCCGCCCCGCTCCAGGAACATAAAGAGCCTCAAACAATTATATTAGGTCACGGGAATGACCTAGTATACATGTTACTGGTATTTGGCATATCAAATACTACACGAGCAGCTTGCCAGCCTTGCCATGCGGGTGGCATACTGTTGTAGTCACCTCTAAATAAAGCATTTATTGATAAACCGCGCTGCCACTAGAGGCCGCGCAAGCTGGTCTGTGATAGTCTGGTCTGCTGGGTGGAGTTGTGACGAGAGGGAAGTCCAGATGTGGAAAATGGAGGGCCCCAAGGAGTGGAGGAGAGTGGTCTGGCTTGTTGTGAGGCTCAGCTGGGGAGGCAGGCCAGGGCTAGAACCCTCCATGCCTCCCGGGCGCCTCACAAGCAGCTGGGCACAGGGAGGGCAAGTAGCAGCTCTGCCCCATGTCTGAGAGTCTCTGGTTCAGCATACCTGGGCCGTATTGAAAAAAAAAAAAACTGCTGCAGGGTGGCTGTCAACGATCCGGGCTGTGATAGTCTGGTCTTCTGGGTGGAGTTGTGATGAGAGGGAAGTTCGGATGTGAAAAATGGCGGGCCCCATGGAGTGGGGGGAGGGTGGTCTGGCTTGTTGTGAGGCTCAGCTGGGGTGGCAGGCCAGGGCTAGAACCCGCTATGCCTCCCAGGCACCTCACGAGCAGCTGGGCACAGGGAGGGTAAGTAGCAGCTCTGCCCCCATGTCTGAGAGTCTCTGGTTCAGCATACCTGGGCTGGATTGAAAAAAAACTGCTGCAGGGTGGCTGCAGATGATCTGGATTTTTATTATATATTATATTATATTACATTACATTACATTATATTATATTATATTATATTATATTATATTATATTATATTATATTATATTATATTGTATTGTATTGTATTGTATTGTATTGTATTGTATTGTATTGTATTGTATTGTATTATATTATATTATATCATATCATATCATATCATATCATATCATATCATATTATATTATATTATATTATATCATATTATATTATATTATGTTTTGTTATGTTATGTTATGTTGTGTTGTGGTGTGTTGTGTTGTGTTGTGCTGTGCTGTGCTGTGCTGTATGGTATCATATCATATCGTATCGCATCGCATCGCATAGCATCGTATCGTATTGTATCATATCATATTATATTATTATAAAATACATTTTTGTGTGTATGATGTACTTATATATACAAGTATACACACATATACACATATATTCTCTGTGTGTGCAATTACAAACCCATAAACATATCACTGTGGTTGACTGATTGCCAGAATGCTCTATTTTTAGAACCCATACCATTTTGTAAATTGATTAAAGAATTCTCATGGCTTTCCTATCCTCCGTAAGTTACATTTATTACCACATTTTTTGAATTCTGTTATAAGATTACATTGAAATTTGGACAGACTATATGCCAGGCTGAATTTCCCCTCCAGTAGCCTTTTTTAACATTCTAATATGACTTTCTGACCACTTGTAAGAGCAGGTCTGAACTGGTTTGTGGCAAGACAAAGCAGAGCAAAACAGTAGTTGTTTCAGCCAAGTCAGTTCTATCAAACTATCAAACTAAGACTGCTTTCATGTTTTTCTCAAGTTGCTTAAACTTTTTTTTTTTATAATTCTAAAATTCGGCCTTCCATTTACTTAAAATATTTTTCTTTGGAAAACTTGTGTAAATTTGTCGTCTTTCCTTTTTGAGATATAAAGCTGTTTAAAAGCCTCTTGTCAGTTTTATGTATTTCTCTTTTTTTTTTTTTTTTTTTTTTTTACTTTTTGGGTCATACCTGGCAATGCTCAGGGTTCTCCTGGCTCTGCACTCAGGAATTACTCCTGGCCGTGCTCGGGGACCATATGGGATGCCGGGGATCGAACCCGGGCCGGCACAAGCCGGCCACGTAAGGGCAAACGCCCTACCCGCTGGGCTATCGCTCCGGCCCCAGTTTTATGTATTTCTCAAGTAACTAGCAGCCATTTCTTTGAAACGTCATTACCAAAAAATGATAGAATCCTCTATCTTCTGGTTTCTTTGGGAGAGTAAGACAATTCTGAGCATTTTACATGGAATGTCAAGATTTTTGGAAGGTAACGCAAACCAGAATATAGGCTTATTGATGACAGGATCCCAGTGTGGGATATTTATACACTTGATGTCAGTGTGCAAAAAAATTCAGTTCAAAGAGACAAAGTTTACAGATACATAAAAATGGCTTGGTACTCTGAAAAGTTACATAACCCTTCCATAGTCATTTATTAATTATTTTAAATAGGATTAGAGACAAAACATGATTAATTTATATGACTGAGGAGTTTTTTTTTTTTGTAGTCACAGGAAGGGATGATGATCTGGCAAATTCTCTAGAACACCTGTCAAACTGCCCAGGCATAAATCATGCTCAATTCTATAGGTGTTCTTTGTGCCTTAAAAGTGATGTTTCTTCACTGACAAGTCCTCCATGTCCATATTTTGCCTGGCCTTGGATATTAGTATCATACTTTGTTTTATTTTATATCCCACAAATGAACACAATCATTCTATATTTGTCCTTTCATTTCTGTCTAATTACACTCAGCATGATATTCTCCACGCCTATCCATTTATAGGCAAATTTCATAACTTTGATTTTCCTAACAGCTGCATACCTTTCCATTGTGTAGATATAACCAAAGTTTCTTTATTCAGATTCTGGCTATTGTAAATAGTGCAGCAATGAAGATAGAAATGCAGATGGTATTTCACCTGTGTGTTGTGAGGCTCCCAGGTTATATTCTCAGGAGTATTGCTGATGAAATGGAAGCTAATTTCTAGTTTTTGACGGACTTTCCATACTGTATTCCAGAAAGGTTGGACCCATCAACATTCTCACCAACAATGGATGAGTCCCTTTCTCCCCACATTTATGCCAGAACTGGTTGCTTTCTTGGATGTGTGCCAGTCTCTGTGGTGTGAGAGGATACATCACTGTTGTTTTGATTCACACCTCCCTGATGATTAATTATGAAGAGAATTTTTTTTTGTTATTTGTTTTTGCTTGATGAACTCTTTTTTTAAATATTTTATTCTACCACTGGGAGATATACAATTACAAATATATACAATTAAAAAGTTCATATTTGGGTTTTGGTCATACAGTGTTCCAGCACCCATCCCCCACCAGTGCCCATCTCCCACCACCAATGTCTCTGGTACCCTCCCCCACCCCAGCCGCCTCTATGGCAGGTTCTTTATTTCTTCCCCTTTCTCTTTCTCTTTTCCTTCCCTTCCAAACTATGGATTATGGAACATACATTAAAGGGTTGGCATGTATATCTTTTTGCCTGTATTTAATGCTCAGTTCTAGGTTGGTATTAGTACCTTCAACAATTGTTAGCACACTGTTCCATTTTCTGTCTTACCTAGCCTCTGACACCCACACATTTGTGATAATTTACATCTTTGACAAGACCTCCTGATCCATGTTTCACTTGACCTTGGATATTGGTATCATAATATGTACATATATATTTATGTCATGCCAATAAATGCATCATTCTCTATCTGTCTCTCTCCTTCTGGCTAATTTCACTCAACATAATCTTGGCCATGTCCATCCATTTATAGGCAAATTTTATAACTTCATTTTTCCTAACAGCTGCATAGTATTCCATTGTGTAGATGTACCAAAGCTTCTTTATCCAGTCATCGATTCTCGGGCACTCTGGTTGTTTCCAGATTCTGGCTATTGTGAATAATGCTGCTATGAACATAAAAGTAGGGATAGTGTTTCCGCTGCGTATTTTTGGCTTCTTAGAGTATATTCCCAGAAGTGGTATGGCTGGGTCAAATGGGAGTTCAATTTCTAGTGTTTGGAGGAAAGTCCATATTGTTTTCCAGAAAGGCTGTACCAGCCGGCATTCCCACCAACAATGGATGAGTGTCCCCTTTTCCCCACATCCACGCCAGCACTTGTTGTTCTTGCTCTTTTGAATATGTGCCAGTCTCTGTGGTATAAAATGATATGTCATTGTTATTTTTATTTGCATCTCTCTGATGATTAGCGATGATGAGCATTTTTTCATATGTTTTTGGCCATTCGAATTTCTTCCTTGCTGAAGTTTCTGTTCATTTCTTCTCCCCATTTTTTGATGGGGTTGTTTGTTTTCTTCTTGTGAAGTTCTACCAGTGCCTGATATATCCTGGATATTAACCCCTTATCAGATGGGTATTGGGTGAATATTCTTTCCCATTCTGTGGACTGCTTTTGTATCTTAGTCACTGTTTCTTTTGAGGTGCAGAAGCTTTTTAGTTTCATGTAGTGCCATATGTTTATCTTTTCTTCTAGTTGCTTTGTTAGTGATGTTTCACCTTTGAAGATGCCTTTAGCTTCAATGTCATGGAGGGTTTTTCCTATATTTTCTTCAATGTACTTTATGGATTCAAGTCTGATATTGAGATCTTTAATCCATTTTGATCTTAGTTTTGTGCATGCGGTTAGACACAGGTCCAAATTCATTTTTTTACATGTTGCTGCCCAGTTTTCTCAACACCACTTGTTGAAGAGGCTTTCCTTACTACATTTTGAACTCTTTGCACCTTTATCTTTGCACTCTTCATAATTAATCATCAGGGAGGTGTGAATCAAAACAACAGTGATGTATCCTCTCACACCACAGAGACTGGCACACATCCAAGAAAGCAACCAGTTCTGGCATGAATGTGGGGAGAAAGGGACTCATCCATTGTTGGTGAGAATGTTGATGGGTCCAACCTTTCTGGAATACAGTATGGAAAGTCCGTCAAAAACTAGAAATTAGCTTCCATTTCATCAGCAATACTCCTGAGAATATAACCTGGGAGCCCCACAACACACAGCTGAAATACCATCTGCATTTCTATCTTCATTGCTGCACTATTTACAATAGCCAGAATCTGAATAAAGAAACTTTGGTTATATCTACACAATGGAAAGGGTATGCAGCTGTTAGGAAAATCAAAGTTATGAAATTTGCCTATAAATGATCATGTGTTTGAGGTTGGGTGTCGGGATACTCAGTTCTATTCCATAGTCCACATGTTTTTTTTTTATTCCAATATCATGCTGTTTTAATTACTACTGCCTTGTAGTACAGTTTGAAGTTGGGAAAGGTGATGCCTCCCATCGTCTTTTTCCCGAGGATTGCTTTAGCTATCCTTGGGGATTTATTGTTCCATACAAATTTCAGGAGTGTTTGGTCAATTTCTTTGAAGAATGTCATCGGTATCCTTATAGGGACTGCATTGAATCTGTAGAGAGCTCTAGGGAGTATTACCATTTTGACAATGTTGATTCTCCCCATCCATGAGCAGGGAATATGTTTCCATTTCCTTGTGTGCTCTTTTATCTCTTGGAGCAGTGTCTTATAATTTTCCTTGTACAGATCCTTTACACACTTGGTTAAGTTGATTCCTAGGTATATGATATTCTGTGGCACAATTGTGAATGGAATCGTTTCCTTAATATCCCTTTCTTCTCTTTCATTATTTTATATAGGAAAGCCAATGACTTTTTGGTGTTGATTTTGTATCCTGCTACTCTACTATATGTGTCTATTGTTTGTAGGAATTTTTTGGTAGAGAGTTTAATTTTTTACATATTTCATTATACAATTACAAAGAACTTCAAATTTGGGTTTTGGTCTTCCAGTGTGAGAGCTCAAGACATGGGGCAGAGCTGCTACTGGCTCTCGTGGTGCCCAGCCGCTCACGAGGCGCCCGGGAGGGATGGCAGATTATAGCCATGGTCCGCCACCCCACAGAACCTTGCAGCAAGCCAGATTACCCCCCCACTCCAAGAGGACCTCCATTTTCCACATCCGGACTTCCCTCTCATCAGAACTCCACCCACTAGACCAGCCTATCACAGCCCGGCTCATCGAGATCCACCCTGCAGCAGTCTTTTTTAAATCTGGCCCTGATATGCTGATCCAGAGACTCACAGACATGGGGCAGAGCTGGTACTGGTTCTCCCTGTGCCCAGCTGCTGCTCACGAGGTACCCGCGAGGGATGGCATGTTCTAGCCCTGTTCCGCTACAACATCAGAGCCTCGCAACAAGTCAGACGCCCCCCCACACTCCATGAAAGCCTCCATTTTCCACATCTGGACTTCTCCCTCGTCAGAACCGCACTCAGCAGAACCGCACCCAGAAGACCAGCCTATCACAGCCTGCCTCAAGCGTGGCCGATTTTGGCCTCATGGTTCATCAAAATGCTGGATTTATAGATGATCAAGAGTATGCTACCCACATAGCAGAGTCTGGCATGCTACCCGTGTAGTATTTGCTATGCCAAATACCAGTAGCAATTTTTGACCTCAGTTCCATGATTAATTGTTTGAGGCTCTTTATATTCCTGGAGCAAGTAGGTGCCCTTGAGCTCTACTAGCATGAGACAGGACATATGGAGATGTTACTGGTGCCCTCTCAAGCAAATCCATGATGTACAGGAAGACAGTGATACAGTGAAATTCTTTCAGCTGCTCCAGTACCCATCCCTCCATTAGTGCCCATTTCCCACCAGCATGTTCCCACTCCCTCTACCCCTCCCCTAGCCTGCCTCTATGGAAGGTTCTTTATCTCTTTTCTCTCTCTCTCTCTCTCTCTCTCTCTCTCTTGCTCTCTTCCTTCTCTTATCACTGTGGATTACAATACATACATATAGAGGTTATTGGGCATATCTTTTTGACTGTATTCAATGCTCAGTTTTAGATGGTAGTATCACTCTCAACAATTATTAGCACACTGCTCCCTTCTCCATTTACCTAACCTCTGATTCCCACACATTTTTGGTAGATTCCACCTTTGACAAGACCTCCTGATTCATGTTTTGTCTGACCTTGGATATTTGTTTCATAATTTATATAAAAGTATATATATAAATATATATAAGTACATATATATAAAAGTATATATATAACTTTATATATATATATATATATACTTATATCATGAAAAAAAATGCAGTCATTCTTCATTCTATAATTTTTTTTCTTTCTGGATAATTTCAAGCAACATGTTCCTCTCCAAGTCCATCCATCAATAGGCAAATTTCATAACTTCATTTTTCCTAACAGCTGCATAGTATTCCATTGTGTAAATTGTACCAAAGTTTCTTTATCCAGTCATCAGTTTTCTGATTGTTTCCAGATTCTGGCCATTGTGAAGAGTGCTGCTATGAAAATAAAAGTGAAGATGGTGTTTATGTTATGTGTTTTTGGCTTCCGAGGATATAATCCCATTAGTGATGTGGCTGGATCAAATGGGAGTTCAATTTCTAGTCTTTGGAGGAAAGTCCATATTGTTTTCCAGAAAGGCTGTACCAGCCAGCATTCCCACCAACAATGCAAGAGTGTCCCCTTTTCCCCACATCCACGCCAGCACTTGTTGTTCTTGCTCTTTGAATATGTGCCATTCTCTGTGGTGTGAGATGATACTTCATTGTTATTTTGATTTGCATCTCTTTGATGATGAGTGATTATGAACATTTTTTCATATGCCTTTTGACCATTCAAATTTCTCCTTTACCAAAATATCTGTCCACTTGTTCTCCCCATTTTTTGATGGTGTTGGCTGTTTTATTCTTGTAAAATTCCACATATATCTTTAATATTAACCCCTTGTCAGATATGCTTTGTGGTGAATATTCTTTCCCCTCCGTGGACTGTCTTTGTATCTTGGTCAGTAGTTGGAATGTTCCACAACTGTGTTGGGGTCAGAGGTTAAGTGATATAGAAAAGGGTTCAGTGTGCTAATAATGTTTAAAATGCCATACTAGAACTGAGATTGAATGTAGTCAATGATAGTCATGTATATCATGATATACATGATAACCCTTAAATGAATGTATTGCAAGTCACAGTATGCAAGAGCAGAGAGAAGAAGAAAGAAGAAAAAGAACTAGAAGAAGATGATGACAACGATGTTGACGATGACAAAGAAAAAAGAAGAAAAGAACAATAAAAATAACAAGAACAAAAAAGACAATGATGATGACGATGATGAAGAAGAAGAAAAGAAGAAGAAGGAAGAGGAGGAGGGGGAGGAAGAAGAAGAAGAAGAAGAAGAAGAAGAAGAAGAAGAAGAAGAAGAAGAAGAAGAAGAAGAAGAAGAAGAAGAAGAAGAAGAAGAAGAAGAAGAAGAAGAAGAAGAAGAAGAAGAAGAAGAAGAAGAAGACGCAAAAGTGTCTGTCATAGAGGCATGCTGGGGGAGGGGAAAGTGAATCTGGGGATACAGGTTGATTCCTCTTTACATTATGCCAAGTCTGTATGCATTGATCTACATATATTTTTTCCTCTTCGTTCACAATGTGACAAAGTGAATTTATAGTTCAAATCATGAACAAGGAAATATATCCTATCAGATAAGATAGAATAAAAGATACTAAATCCCTCACCACAGGCTATGTACTTGGCACAAATCATGAATACTTAATAGTATTATTGACATAATAGTTTTCAACTGTGTCAAAGTAAAATTGACACAAATCTAGGATAATTGAGTTTTCCTCATGGTCACTTGATAACAGCATCACATACAGTTATATACCTTTCCTTTAGATAAAAATATAGGACTGCTGCTTCATCCCCTGTAAACCTTTCAAGTCCTAACCTCATTCTATAACTATAAAAAATAAGAAGCTCTGATGGATATTTTGAGCAGTATGTAGTGTCCATATTTCCACTATCACTCCATCTTGCTTGTCCTGTTAGTTCCATGATGAATTGCGTAGTCAAAACACCTCAGACTGCATCATTGTTTATTATGAAGACTCCCTGGTACTTGACAAAATGCATCAGTGAATTTCTGATGACCTCTGTAGGTCCCCCTTGATGCTTGAATGCTCACACAAGCACAAAAGCAAACAGTATTAAAGTATATTGATGAAGTGAGTGACTTTCCCTGAGTGATGGACCCATACAAAAAAAAACTGCAGAGAGCACCACAATCTTATCTGCAGAGATACAACATGCTGTTTCACCTGCACAGTCACAGCAGCAAATATAAAACTAACAGATGATTTAGAAGAGATACTTGCTTCTTGAGAAGAGAAGCAAGAGGCAAGTGGGGTGCCTAGGGAATAATTGAATTTTTTTTAAGAGTAAATGTTAGGGAAAAGGTAAAATACAAACTTTCAGGTATTCCAAAACAACATGAAAAAAGGACTTATTTAGAAGGATTGATGTCACCTTTGTTTATCCAACATTGTCACCTTTATTTATCCCACATTCATTTCCACATTAATAGTCACTGTTCTTTTGTTTGCCTTAGTAGTAAACTACCTCTTTTATAATTTCAGTCTATATTGAATACAGAGTCGAAAATCAGATGGGCTCGGGGGCCGAAGTGATAGCACAGCGGGTAGGGCTTTTGCCTTGCATGTGGCTAACCCGAGTTCGATTTCCCGGCATCCCATACGGTCCCTCCTGAGCACTTCCAGGAGTAAATCGTGAGTGCAGAGCAAGGAGTAACCCCTGAGCATTGCCAGGTGTGACCCAAAAAACAAAACTAAACAAAAAAAAAAAAGAAAATCAGATGGGCTGGACATGTAATGCGATTTGGAGACGACCACTGGACTAGAGCTGTTACTGACTAGATCCCATGGGAAGTCAGAAGATCACATGGCCGCCCACCTACAAGATGGTCAGACTTCTTTCTTAAAACCCTAAATGTTTGAGGCTCTTCGTATTCCTGAAGCAAGCAGATGCCATTGGGCTACACTGGAATGTGATAGGGTCAAATGGAAACGTTACTGGTGCCCAGTGGAGCAAATTGACAAATATTGGGAAATCAAGTGATCTAGTGATTGAATAAGTGTATGGTTTCAATCCTTCAGTTTTAGCAACTGAAGTGAAACTCAATAGGACTCAGAGCATGACATTATACAAGCAATAACATTTCCGTGGGATTTATATAATCAATACTTCCAGCACTATATAAAAAATGATATTCAAGAAAACTCTATGACTTTCATTGAACTTGATGGCAAAGAAACTGTCTCTTTACAGTGAAAGTGAAATTAGTTTGTAGTCTGACACTAGCTACACATGGCGATCATGATGTCTAACCAATATGATAAAGAAGCAACTGAAAACAGTTAAGATGCAACTGAACCATATATTAATAAGATTATCTGAGTTTTTGAAAATAGAATTGTTTTTGAGTTAGAGTTAACAGCTAATTTGTGTGAGTATATTATAACTAGAAAAATTTTGAGCAAAAGTTATCCATTAACTGGGCCAGAGCAATAGTCCAGCGGGTAGGGAGTTTGCCTTGCACGCAGCCAGCCCATGCCAGCCTGGGTTCAATCCCTGGCATCTCATATGGTCCCCCAATCACTGCTAGGAGTAATTCCTGAGTGCAGAGCTAGGAGAAATCCCTGAGCACTGCCGGGTGTGACCCAAAGCAAAAAAAAAATTATCCATTAAAAACTTCTTTTAAAAATTACTTATGTTAAACATTTCTCACAGACATGGGACAGAGGTGCTACTGGCTTTACCTGTGCCAGGCTGCTCACGAGGCACCCTGGAGGGATGGTGGGTTCTAGCCCTGGCCTGCCACCACAGCAGAGCCCTCACAACAAGCCAGACAACCCCCGCCCCACTCCATAAGGGCCTCCATCTTCCACATTCGGACATCCCCTTTGTCAGAACTCCACCCAGCAGGCCAGACTATCACAGATCAGTTCATCAATAAATGCTGGAGATCAGAGGTGGCTACAAGAGTATGCCACCCGCACGGCAGAGCCTGGCAAGCTGCCCGTGTCGTATTTGATATGTCAAATACCAGTAACAATTATAGACCTCATTCCCATGACCTGATGGAATGGTTTGAGGCTTTTTATGTTCCTGGAGCAAGCAGGTGCCCTGGGGCTCTACTAGCATGACAGGACATATGGAGATGTTACTGGTGCCCACTAGAGCAAATCGATGATGAACAGGAAGACAGTGATACAGTGAAACATTTCTTATGTAATTATGATTAAAAACCAAGAGATTAAATAGGGGAAACAACTAATACATAGCTTTGAGATCATTAAAAACAGAATAAGACAAGAATTCTTTGTCAAAATTTTCCTATTTTTAGTTCTGAGAATTAATTTTGCAGTCCTTAGTTAAAGGATATTATTATAGTGTTTCATGGTTAAAATAGAAAATATGATAACATTTAAAAAACACCTAATTTGGTCAAACAGGTAGTAAACCTCTAGAAATTAAGTTAGTGATATAGAGAAAATGATAAAATCCATTTAAAATAAAAGTTTAAAAGTAGCAAAAGCAGGATCTTTGAAATAATAACAATATAGAGGTGGATCTTATTCTTCACTTGATCACTTGAATCCCGTTATTCATCAATTTGCTCGAGCGGGCACCAGTAACATTTCCATTGGACCCTATCACGTGCCAATGTAGCCCAATGGCATCTGGTTGATTCAGGAATATGAAGAGCCTCAAACCGTTCCTTCAGGGTCTTAACAAGGAAGTCTGACCATCTTGTAGGTGGGCGGCCACGTGATCTTTTGACATCCCGTGGGATCCAGTCGGTAACGGCTCTAGTCCAGCGGTTGTCTCCAAATTGCATTACATGTCCAGCCCATCTGATTTTCGATGCCTTGGCAAACGAGACAGCATCCCTGATTCTGGAATAGCGACGGAGGTCAGAACTCCGATTCCTTCTCTCACTTGAGTGAGACGTGATATTCCAAGCATAGCTCTTTTGATGCCTCTCTGGGAGACCTGAATAGCATTCTCATCCTGTTTTCGTAGGGCCCAGGTCTCTGAGGAGTATCTTAATGCAGGGAGAATGGTGGAGTCGAAGAGATGTGCCCGGAGCCGGAGGTTCTTTGTCCTTTTAGCTATTTCTTCGATGCCTTTGAAGGCATTCCATGCCTCTCTCTTCCTCCCTGCGCAGCTCAGGTTTTAGGTCGTTCATCATGTTGACTTCTCGACCTAGGTACACATAACTGCTGCATTCAGAGATGTTTGTTCCATTGAGAGTGAATGGGGCCTCTGGAACTAGTTCATTTCTCATGAACATAGTTTTCTTCAGATTCAGCTGTAGACCTACCTTTCCACATTCTCGGTCAAAGTCAGCCAGCATTTGTGCCGCTTGGCTAATGTTTGGTGTTATTAGAACGATGTCATCAGCGAAGCGGAGGTGGTGTAGTTGCCGACCATCTATCTTCACCCCATTCCTTCCCATTCTAAGTGTCTTATGATGTTCTCGAGGGTGGCACTGAAGAGTTTTGGTGAGATGGCATCACCCTGTCGAACCCCTCTTTTGACATCAATGATCACTTCTTTGTAGAATGGTGAAATCCTGGTGGTGAATCCGTAATACAGCTCACGAAGGATCTTGATGTATTGGGTTTGAACACCGTGTTTGACTAGGGCTTCGATGACTGCTTCAGTCTCAACAGAATCAAAGGCTTTTTGTAAATCAATGACCTTATTCTATGCTACAAAATAAATAAACTTTGGCAATAGTTTTTAAATGGTACATTATTCAGTGTAAACATTTGAAATTTTAACTATAATCAAAATAGATTTTGAAAATCCAATAGCTATTAATTCTTTGTGAGACATAAAAATTGAATCCTAAATGCCATGGTTTACAGTAAGAAACACAAATATGAGCTAAGTCTAGTCCAATCTTGGACCTATTCTCCACAAATGAACATAGGAAAATACTGCATAGTTAGTATGTGAAATCTTAGTTCTTCACTTACAGAAAGGAATCAATTCTACAAGGAAAGGACTAGACCTATGATTACCTTAATTTCTCTAGAATAAGAGAAGGAAACCTATGGCAAAAGCAGGTAACCAATAACCAAATTAAATTTAATATATGCCAATGATGTGATGAAACAGGGGCTTTTGCTTAAAGGGTTTTTGAGATTATTCCATGGTGGAAAGCAGAATAATGCTGCAATTTGTTAGTGTAAATAACAGCAGGCAAACATAAACAAAAATAACATAATTTATGACATCTCTGAACTAAGCATGGAAAAATGACTTCTGAGGAGTTTTTGTAAATGTAATATCATAGAACAAGTACAAGGGACAAAGAAAATAAGGTATCACATCCAGTCTGCCATGTGCAAGGCAAACACCCTACCCACTGAACTATTGTTCTGGCCCTGCTAAATTTCCTGCCCAAAGATTAAATGGCAATTTTGGTCATCAGACCCATGGCCATTATTTCACTGAAGTACCACACTATACGTCCAAGAATTCCAATGAAGTCCTCATGACTCATGTCTGTCTCAAATTGGCTTTAATAATCAAGATAAATTTAAATGTAAATGGTTAAAATTTGTATTTAACTAAAACCACAATAATTCCTGAATTACAATGAATGACAGAGAGGAGAAATAATTGCATAGGAGATGTCTGTTTCATGGTTTCTGGCATGGCTTCATATATATATATGATTATATATGTATATATATTCATATATAAATATACATGCATATATATGTATATATATGTATATATATATATATATATATAGCTTCTTTGTTCTTCATTTTTCAGTTACATACATGAATATGACTTGGTATGAGGAGAAATATATATAGTATTTGGGGAGAACATTCAGAAAGGTAATAGAGGGCTTAAAATGTTGGTTGTGTGTTTTAAAAACACAAAAAATCTTAAGCAGTGCTGTGGAGATTATGTGCCTTTTCCTAGTTCCATATCAAGTGTTTTTTTACTCATTGCTGAGCTTCATAATATCGATAGTCCTGGAAATCTTTTAAAATTAAACAAAATGTGATGTTCATGATTGAGTTTTAGTCATACAGTGTTGGGACACCCATCCTTCCACCAGTGCAAATTTCTTAACACTAATGTTCCTCTTTTCCTTCCTTCCTAACCCCCACATCCGGCTTCCCAAGTAGACACTCCCCTCTCTGTCTCTGTCTCTCTCTCTCTCTCTCTCTCTCTCTCTCTCTCTCTCTCTCTCTCTGCCCTTTTGCACATCCTGGTTTTGACATTGCCTTTTATATCTTCATTTTCTCAAATCTAAGCTGAATCTATAAATAAAAATCACCAACACTTACTAATTTGATGTATCTACTAGCAAACTATATGTGCAAGTTTTTAGAAATGGTGGTAATTGAGCTTTTTCCAAGTCTAAATTTAAATTTTCCAAGCCTGAATTTAATTTTTTAAGTAGTGAACCATGCCATTCGCTGAGAGCACAACAAAGGTTAAAGCCTCAATGAAATGACATTAACAGTGCAGCTTGGTAATAAAATGGGGGGACACTCCAGTATTCCCTATTTAAAGAAAAGATATTAGTTTGACCCATATTCATTATTCTTTTCTGCAAAAATTAGCATTACTGGAAGCTTCTGAGAGGAACACCAACAGAAATGAAGCAGAAAAATTGATAGATGTTGAGAAATTAAGGTGCTCCAGAATGGGTTATAAACTTGTACCTCTTTGTTGCCCATGCACTTTTGATGAGCTTGCAATGTTTTAGTCCTCTTTAATTTAAAATGGAGCAATTTTATTTCTTTCAGCTACAGTGGAAATAATTTCCTTATCTATCATTAGAATGGTTTAATACTTTCATTAATCCACACATCATAAAGCAGAAAGTGATTTTATACCTACTTCCATCAGTCATTATGCCTGCTTCAGAATTGAAAGTAGTTGTTTTCTGCTGATTCCAAAGATAGACATAAAGGCCATGTCTTCAGGAGCCATCACAACTTTAGGGCCAAGACCAAGACATAGAAATGCTATTGTCACCACCTTTGCTTTGACATAATTTAGATTATTTCCATAGGCAGCAAGATGCAAATATGTCAACGATCTAAGTTATCACTTGTCTTCCCGTAGATCATCAATTTGCTCGAGCGGGCACCAGTAACATCTCAACACGTCCTGTCACATGCAAGATAGCCAAAGGCCATCTGCCCGCTCCAGGAACATAAGAGCCTCAAACCATTCCATCAAGTCATGGGAATGAGGTCTATAACTGTTACTTGTATTTGGCATGTCAAATACGACACGGGTAGCTTGTCAGTATCCTACCTGCCGTGCAGGTAGGATACTCTTATAGTCACCTCAAAACTCTGCCACTTATTGATAAATTGCGATGCCACAAAGCAGCAGCGAGCAGGGTTGTGATAAGCTCTTCTGCTGGATGGAGCTCTGACTGGGAGGGGGAGTCCAGATGTGGAAAATGGTGACCCTCATGGTGTGCGGGTTCCTCTGGCTTTTTGCAAGGCTCTGCTGGGGTGGCAGGCCAGGGCAAGAACCCACCATCCCTCCCGGGCCCCTCGTGATCAGCTGGGCCCAGGGACAGAAGGTAGAAGCTCTGCCCTGTGTGTGTGAGTCTCTGGACTTCAAAAAGTCTCTGGGCTTGAAAAAGACTGCTGCAGATCTAAGTTAGTGGCAAGATAAAGATATGGGAAATATGGAAGTACCAGGTCTCCCTCTGGTGCAGGAATTCAGTTTATTTTCTTATTCCATCTACAGGAAGAACACCAGTAGGGTTGCGTGCTGACTCCCACACCATCCTCTGTTTCTCAGGGATCTAAAAGGTGGAGCAGGTTTAGACAGTAACATCAGAGCATAGGAAATTATAGTTCCTTTATTCTCAGATGTTATTATTTCACTAGTCTGTTGAACATATATTTAGAAAAATATTTAGAATCCCTCTTCCTACACATGGTATTTAGTTTTCTGTTCAAAATATGCTAGATAAAGAGAGGAGATATTTATCATGTTATATTAGTAAATATGTGAATCCCCAGCTATATATATGCCAATGAAGTTTTATCACCCTACATTTTAACTTAGTGGGGTATAATTTAAAGAGCGTTTACTATGGATAAAATACATCAAAAGGCTCCAGGCTAGTGAAATTCAAGAAAAGAAATACATGGCCCAGAGACACATATTGTTAGAATGAAATTCTTGCAACCTCAGTAGACAGACAATCACAACCACTGTGCTCTGTATAATCTTGGGAAACAAAATGGGTTCTAACACTAAGGAACAAGAATGGAGAACTTGGAAAAGAACATAGAGTTGACGGAAAGAAGAGATTCTAGGACAAGGATGTGAGTATATGGCACTGGTCTCTCCATGTAATTCAGTTTGGCCTTGGTGTTCCCTTGTCACTGCTGGTTCCCTGAACCACCATACACTAGCATTGAATTCTCCTGTAGCATTGTGTGAGTATAACTGGAATGGTCTCTGGTCACCTGAGCTTTTGATTGGGAGTTCCCCCCCACCCCCGTGTACTAAATTGTGTGTTTTCTCCTCATGGCCAAATATTTTAGATACAAATGTTTAAGGTGTTTTAATACAAAGTACTTGTTTGATTCTTACAATCATGTATTATAAGGCATGCCCTTTTATCTCTATCAAAGATTAGAAATAATGAGCAAGAGAGAACTTGAGTAATTTCAATTTTACATTTTTAGGAAATTTAGAGCTAAAACTAGCATCAAAGAAACTGGCTTCTCTATTCATTACTTGTGTCAAATGAGTTTTCTGAAATTGATATAAAAAGAAAAAAGGTAGAGGTTAAAAAAAAGATTAGGAATTTAAACAAAACAAAGCATGAAAGAATGTTGAAGACCCTTTCCTGAAGGAATTAGAGAGAATCTAGAGGTATTTCCAAGATGTCTCAAAGTTTTAGGATTTGGATTTAAAAGCAGCTTGAAGAATATAGATCCCCCCGAGTCTGAATATTCTCTCTCTCTCTCTTCTCTCTCTCTCTCTCTCTCTGCTTCCATTGTGTATTATCACTTGTATCACTTGTCTTCCCGTTCCTCATCGATTTGCTCAAGCAGGCACCAGGAACATCTCTATGTGTCCTGTCACATGCTAGTAGAGCCCAAGGGCACCTGCTTGCTCCAGGAACATAAAGAGCCTCAAACCATTTCATCAGGTCATGGGAATGAGGTCTATAATTGTTACTGGTATTTGACACATAAAATATGACAGGGGTAGCTTGTCAGGCTCTGATTGTTTATTATACATAAAATAAAAAATTTGATTGCTATTTATTTTACTTTATTTTAATTTAATGATGAAAATTATTATTATGCACTAGGATGGTATCCTATCTTGATGAAACTGTGGAACTAGTATCTTATAATAGATTTCAAGCATTAATCCTTTATCAGTAAAATACAACAGTTCTAGAGGTAACATGGGCTTCTAGTTACTGAAAGTTAACAGACGAAATATATAATTCCGTCTCTGTCCTCACCCTCACATTAAATTCATAGAAAAAAACACTATACATTTTCCTTAAAGGAGAAAAATTGAGCATAATCAATATGGGATGTCACTCAATGTAAATTTTTTTTAATTATAACACCATCACTTCACTTGTCACTTGTCTCCCATTTATTGATTTGCTCAAGCCGGCACCTGTAACATCTCGATACATCCTGTAGGGAGCTAGTGTAGCTCAAGGGCATCTGCTCACTCCAGGTACACAAAGAGTCTCAAACCATTCCTTCAGGTCATGGAAATGAGGTCTATAATTGTTACTGGTTTTTGACATATCAAATACCACATGGGTACTTTGCCAGGCTCTGCCATGTGGGTGGTACACTCTCAGTAGTAGGCTCTCATCTCAAGCATTTACTAATGAATCACAATGGGGAGGGATCAGCTTTTTTTCGTGGGTGGAGCTCTTAGGAACTGTGAAGTTCTGATGTTTACAATGACTGCCCTCATGGTGTGGGGGTTCCTCTGAATTCTTGCTAGCCTTAGTGGGATGACTCGCCAGGGCTAGAACTGGCCTAGAACTGTATACAGTGTATAAATGTGAAAGATCCTGGGAAGGACCTGGTCCTAACTTCCGTTGTTATCTAAGACTGTTGCACAGCTGCTCTGTGGTTGCCCACCAGTGCGACTGTGGGTCTGGAGTGTCTCTCTTCCACTGTTGTTGGCTGTGGGGAACTCTCGCAGCCATGTCCACTCAACATGGAGGTGGATAAATGGGAGGAGCCCAAATCCCTGCTTCAAGTCTGGCCAGCGTGATCCCCACACATGTGTGAGTTAACCCTAGGAACTATGTTGGTCTCAGCCAGGGCCTGGCTGTGCCATTTACCACCCTTCGAACTCCATGGGCTTTTACACGTGGGGATGAGCAGCACAACTTTGGATCTGGAGTGTCCTTATACCACCATGAGATATACAATTACAAATATGTTAATATTGGGTTTCAGTCATACAGTGTTCCAGCACCCATCCCTCCACCAGTGCACATTTTCCACTATCAATGTCCCCTGATTTCCTCCCCCATCCCCTAGATTGCCTCTATGTCAGGCACTTTGCCTTTTTCTTCTCTCTCTCTCTCTCTCCCTCTCTCTTCCCTCTCTTACACATTGTGGCTTGCAATACATAAATTTAGAGGTTATCATGTATATCTCTTTGCCTACATTCAATGTTCAGTTCTAGGCTGGTATCTTTTCCAACAATTATTATCACATGGGTCTCTTCTCTGACTTATCTATCCTCTAACACCCACACAGTTGTGGAAGATTCCACCCAATAACAAGCCCTCTCGATCCTTGTTTTCCATGGCCATGGATATTGATATCATACTATTTATTTATATCCCATAAATCTTTCTTAATAGTTTTTGATAATAATTTTGAATACTTTAATCTTGTCACAGTTGAAAGAGTTACATACACACATATTTTGTAGGACTAGATTTCTGAGACACCACTGGCATATAGCTATGAATTGCTTCTGCTGAATGCATTCTTTATGTGACCTTGAGTTTTTCATAAGTTTGGTGCAGAAAAGAGTTTAGTTGCCTCATGTTACCTTTCGCAAGAGAAGAAATCAAATCATTACAGAAGGTTGTAACTGTAATTGAGACATGAGAATATAATATTTAGGTTTAAGTATAAAATTTTATGAAGAAAAGATCACTTTCTCCCCTTATAACACGGTAATATTGACCTCTGTATAGTATGAAAATAGCCCTGGGCTTAGACTAGAGAAACTAGGTTAATGAGGTGGAATGAAGTGTAAAGGACTGAGTTAAACCTAAAACAAAGAATAAAGCTAAAGAAAATAATCAGTAATTTATGACACATTTAAAAATAGGTAATTATCATTTTCTGGCTGCATCTATCTATAAATTTATAGATTATAACAGACAAATCATTCAGCTTAATTTTAAAAACTAAAGGCTTTACTTAGGGAGAGACAGGTTATCCTCTCATACACACATACACATATATATGCGTATACACATTCATTCGTTCATAAATAGTCACACCAACACAACATTATTCTTCTATCATTGATCTTCAGAGTTTTAGTTAAGTGGACAAGATAGCCCACAATTAAGCCTTGACAGCTCTCCCTCTTCCATTGTTCTTCCTATGGCACCTGGTGAGAAACAATTTGCCCAGGATACCAACTTATAAAGGAAAATAAACTATCACTCAAGTTGTTATAAGAAGAAAAATACTTTATTCACGATATTTCAATGTGGAGTAAGTTTACAATGATCACTTGTATCACTTTTCTTCCCATTCATTAGCAACTTGCTCAAGTGGGCACCAGTAACATCTCCATATGTCCTGTCTCATGCTAGTAGAGCCCAAGGGTACCTGCTTGCTCCAGGAACATAAAGAGCCTCAAACCATTCCATCAGATCATGGGAATGAGGTCTATAATTGGTACTGGTATTTGGCATATCAAATAGAACACAGGTAACTTGCCAGGCTCTGCCATGCGGGTGGGATATTCTAGTAGTCACCTCTGATCTCCAGCATTTATTGATGAACCACATGGCCACTTTTGGCCGCGTGACCCGGGCTGTGATAAGCTCTTCTGCTGGGTGGAGGTCTGAGAAGAGGGGAGTCCAGATGTGAAAAATGGCGGCCCTCATGGAGTGGGTGTTCCTCTGGCTTCTTGCAGGCTCTTCTGGGGTGGCGGGCCAGGGCTAGAACCCACCATCCATCCCTGGCGCCTCATGATCAGCTGGGCACAGGGAGAGCCGGTAGCAGCTCTGCCCCATGTATGTGAATCTTTGGATCCGCATACCTGGGCTGGGCTTGAAAAAGACTGCTGCAGGGTGGGGCTCGATGAGCTGGACTGTGGTTACCTCCTCTGCTGGGTGTAGTTCTACAATGATATAAGCAATAATTATAAATATCATAAGTATATTACATTACAATAATTATAAATATTATAATCATAAATATATATATATATATATATAAATTTACAATGATATAAGCAATAATTTTTTACAATGAGATATCCAAAATTTAAGTCTGAATTTTATCACCCCATCTGTTGCAGGACTCCCAAAAGCTAAAAGTCTCTGCATCTGCCCTGGATTGCCTACTGCAGATAACTGTAGATAGGGGGTAGTTTAAACGTGGCAGTTTATCTGACCATGTGTTCTGTACTGTCTGGTATAAATATTCTCTCATGCTACCACAATCATCGTGGGACTAGCTAGATCTTACCAGCATATTTGCCTGGCCACGTTGGATCTCTAAGTAATTAGCCCAGAGAGAAATGCTGTTTGCCTCCAAGCAAGCAAGCGTGACTCCCTGATAACTCAAAGACAACTAAAATACAAAACTACCTTGAAGTAGACAAGACTCTTGTGAAGGCTTGGAGAAATATTTAACTGGTATTAGTATAGTCTTTGGTACAGAGACATGCGATCTCAGAAAACCCCTTCTCTACCTTATAAAGGCATTTCCAGGCAGATCTTAGCTCAAGACATTAGCATATAAAAGGGCCTAGGTGAGGTGCTGGGAGAAATCACCTGAGGGCATTTTACCCTCCCTGCTTCCCATAATAGTGGGAGGTCTGAGTTGTAGGGGCATAAAACTAGGCCGCTCCTCTCTCGTGCTCTCTCTCTTTTTGGGCTCTCTTTTTGGAGCTTGCACTCTTTTTGGGAGTCTTGTCTTTGTCTCCTCTTTACGGGGCCTTAACACATGGTGGCCACCATCTTGGCCTACATGTGTCTGGGGTTCTAGATGGGAATCCTAAGCACAGGGTTTTTCCTATTGCTGATTTGTATTCTTAAACCTGCGATAAGTAAAGCCTTTTAAAACTGCATCGGATTCCTGAGTCTTCATCCATTCACGGTCGACTTCGGAGGTAGAAGGGAACTTGCTTCCCTGCACCTTCGGGAACCCTGGCATCATCCCTGACACCCATTGCTATGATTATGGTAAAATAAGCTTAACTATGGTACTAAGATTTATCTATAACATAGTTAAGGCAGAAGTTAACTATACCAGAAGCCAGAGTTTCCCATTTATCTTTTTTTCCAGGCCTTAAGGCTAACAGGAAATATAGCACACTTTCAAATAAATGCATAATTTTGTTTGTTTGAGTTTCTATGCATACTGCCATGCATTTGTTTATAGAGGAGTAGAGATCACTTAGGTGAGTAAATACCACTTATAAATTAGTTTGCTCATATTCTTAGTTTTAATTGTTTAACCCACTTCAGTTATACTGAATGCCCTTCTCTTTCCTCAGCATGTTGCTGGCCCTTTTTATGCTTCCCTTTACACTGTTTTGATACTGTTTAAATGCAACTCCCCACGTAGATAACTATAGAAAAAAACTCAGAAACTGTAACCCAAAATGTAGATGTATACTTAAGTTCATTGAAGTATAGTTTACAAAAACTAAGATGTGGAAAGCTACTAAGATAATAAGGAAAATATAATATGTGTAATACTACTAAGATACTAAGATTTCTCGTGCTTTTTGGTACAACATGGGTGGAAGTTGGGAATGAGAGCTAAGTGAAACACTGAAAGGAGAAAGACAATGTATTGCATTACCTAATGGTGTATATATGGAACAGAACAAGAAAATAATGTCCAGCGAAAACAAACTCTTAGATTGATGGCAGAAATGAGGTTACCTAAGTAGAAAAAAGCTAGATGGAAGGTTCATATGAACAGTGGTAATGAGATATTGACACCTTTGCGATAGACATGGTGTGGTAACATTGTAAACCTAAAACATACAAACATTCATTATAAATCATATGATCCATTTCTTACCAATATGTAAAAATAAGTTTAAGTGCTTCCCCCACACCATCATTCACAATCATTTCTCTAGAGTGGTAGCCAATAATCTTCTTTTTATCTTTCATTGACTTAGCTTAAACCCCATCAGCTTTCCCTTTTGGCTGAAATTTAACATTTTTTTTTCTATTATATCCCTGCACTTGATTCTCAACACAATTTCATCATTTCTCTAATTGCAAAACTTCCTTACTGCAGCAAAATCTTAGTTCTCATAAAGAACAAGAATGTTTTACTGGTGTGTGTAACCCTGTTCACTCACCTAGAACCGGGCACTTTTGAGGTTATTAATCAATGTTATACTGCTTCTCAAATGTTATAGTATGGCTTCTAACTGAGTTACCAAACAGCTACTTAACCTTGAAAAAAAGCAGCTATATTTCTGAGGCTTAGTATTTCAGGAAAATAGGGGAAGCTCACTGCCTTACTTATAGTATTAATTCAAAATTCAAAGGAAATATGATTTTTAGAAAAGTAACTCTGCAGCCTGAACACTGACATCGAGTAAACTGAGATACAATGGATCAGTGACTGATCAAGTCCAGGCTATTACAGAATACTTGTATCACTTGTCTTCCCTGTTGTGCATTGATTTGCTAAAGCAGGCACCAGTAACATCTCCATACATCCTGTTGCGTGCTAGTGTAGCCCAAGGGGAATCAGCTCGCTCCAGGAGCAGAATACATCACTAGACATTTATAGTGATGTATACAGAATGCGTCACTAGGAATGTCTAAGATTTAATTATAGATGCCTCCTCCCAGCTGAAGGCAATATGAAAACCATAAACACCACAGTTGGTGTCTTAATTATTCCAAGAACATCTAAAATGTGTGTATTTTATGGTCAGTGAATGTAGTAACAGTTCTATTTTTTGAATTTTTTTTTGCCATTATAGAAAGTAGAACAATTAGAAATGAGTTTTAAAAAATATGTCTCTGCAAGGAAAATCTGCAAAGAGGACTATAAAGAAAAATGGCATGAAAAAAGATTTTGTATATACGTTTTGGAGGCAGTACATAAAGTGAAATTCTTTTCAAGGAAATATTGGTTCCAGTTGATACATTAAAAATAATAATTTTATTTATCTTTTGCTCTATGCCTCCAACCCCCTTTCCAAACATAGGAAACAACATTTATAAAGATGTGTGAAACTCAAATTATCATATTCCTTGTACTCTGGTAGTGGAAATAAGTTGCTTAATTTACCTGAATTGAAATTTATATATATATATATATATATATATATATATATATATATATATACATACATACATTCATATATATATTTCTTGCTCAGATGTCTATGCAGAAATTATCTCGAACTCATTTTCTTAAGCCAAGCTTTCATGAGTATTATACTCTGAAAATTCTGTACAATACTAATCTGTGGATTCTGCAAATTGGAAATATTGCTCTTTTGCAGTGGAATATGTTACATTTTTAAATATCTCTGGGACCTCAGGATCCAGGTAGCATATAGGTGTGCTGATTGCTAGAGATTAATATTGTCAAAGAATAATACACATGATACCATAATCTGACAGAGATTGATGATGACAAGTTTAACACTTACATGAATTTTTGTGTTTCCATTGAGTCAGTTTCTTCAAAATATAACTACATAGAAGTAGTTAAATTTCTTTTATGGTTGGTTACTAAAGTCTCTTGACAAGCATTCCATTGAATACTTATTCTTTATTCTTCTTTTGCATTTTATCAACTATACATAAACCCTGTACCCATTTAGATTCAAAGTAAAAGAATGCATCTCTATGGAAATAGTACCAATACACTTAGGACAAAATCACTTTATTTATACTTGACATATACTTAACTTCTGTAATATCTATCTAGCGCATAAATCAACTTCCCTTGACATTTGGTATTCCTTATAATTTTAACTTCAAACATATTTGCTGCCTGTTCTGTTATGTTGTTCCTGATGCTCAAGAATTATTCCTGGCAGTGCTCAGGGAACCATAGGGGAGCTGGGAGTTGAACCCAGATCAACATTAGGAGCAAGCACCCTACTCTTCGTACTATCTCACCAGGACCCAGACCTATTTGATTTTTATTATTACTCTATTGATCTATTATTATTGATAGCATCCTCATGGCAGAGCCTGGCAAGCTACCTGTGTAGTACTTGATATGCCAAAAAAGAGTTGCAACAAATGACCTCATTCCCTAGACCTGAACGAATGGTTTGAGGCTCTTCATATTGCTGAAGGGATCAGAAGCCCTGGGCTATACTAGCACACAACAGAGTCTATTGGAGATATTTCCAGTGCCCGCTCGATAAAATTGATGAATAACGGGAAGACAAGTGAAGTGATATTTATACTTACTAGGATATTCCCGAGAAATTTAGCACTTCATTCTTATGACCAAAAAGACAATTCCCTTTCTAATCGATGCTACATCATTTTAAATGGAGATGTTAAAACCAGTGTTTGCCATGGATATTAAAATTAGGAAGTTTCAGCAGAAAAGCAGATAGATATCTCAGATACACAGACTAAACCTAAAATATTTTTACCCCCATTTCATAACCCTCATTGAGGTTTGTAGGGAGTACAAGATGCAGCTCTGTCTCACGTTCATAGATTTACAGAAAGCCTTTGATTCTGTGGAGACTGAAGCAGTCATTGATGCCCTATCCAAACAGGGGGTTCAAACCCAATACATCAAGATCCTTTGTGAGCTGTATTACGTATTCACCACCAAGATCTCACCATTCTACAAAGAAGTGATCATTAATGTGAAAAGAGGGGTTGACAGGGTGATACCATTTCACCAAAACTCTTCAGTGCCACCCTCGAGAATATCATGCGACAATTAGAATGGGAAGGAATGGGAGTGAAGATATATGGTCGGCAACTACACCACCTCCGCTTCGCTGATGACATCGTTCTAATAACACCAAACATTAGCCAAGCGGCACAAATGCTGACTGACTTCGACCGAGAATGTAGAAAGGTAGGTCTACAGCTGAATCTGAAGAAAACCATGTTTATGAAAAATGAACTAGTTGCAGAGGCCCCATTCACTCTCAATGGAACAAGCATCTCTGAATGAAGCAGTTATGTGTACCTAGGTCAAGAAATCAACATGACAAACGACTTAAAACCTGAGCTGCGCAGAAGGAAGAGAGCAGCATGGAATGCCTTCAAAGGCTTTGAAGAAATAGCTAAAAGGACAAAGAACCTCCGGCTCTGGGCACATCTCTTTGACTCCACCGTTCTCCCTGCATTAACATACTCCTCAGAGACCTGGTACATACAAAAGCAGGATGAGAATGCTATTCAGGTCTCCCAAAGAGGAATCGAAAGAGCTATGCTTGGAATATCACGCCTCACTCAAGTGAGAGAAGGAATCGGAGTTCTGATCTCCGTCGTTATTCCAGAATCAGGGATGCTGTCTCCTTTGCCAAGGCATTGAAGATCAGATGGGCTGGACATGTAATGTGATTTGGAGACAACCGCTGGACTAGAGCCATTACCAACTGGATCCCACGGGATGTCAAAAGATCACGTGGCCGCCCACCTAAATGATGGTCACACTTCCTTGTCAAGACCCTGAAGGAACGGTTTGAGGCTCTTCATATTCCTAAATCAACCAGATGCCATTGGGCTACATTGGCACGTGATAGGGTCCAATGGAAATGTTACTGGTGCCAGCTCGAGCAAATCGATGAATAACGGCATTCAAGTGATCAAGTGATTTCCTTGTATTTAATTACATTTGCCTTTGATCACCTTTACTTTCAGAAGTTTCAATATTATAGAAGTTATTAGCTAGTTATTAGCCTCTCTTGCTCGTCCTTCATAGTGTCACAGAATTTAGGGCTCTTTCAGGGTCTGGGGATGGATTCAATTGTTTTTACTGGTTTGGGCATATTGAATACATGGCGCACAGCTTGTCAGGCTCTGCCATGCAGACAGCATACTCTCAGTAGCAAGACGGGTTCTATAGAGGGTTGTGTAGAATGCTCTTTGTAATTTAGAAACGAATTGTGCAGCCACGTAGTTGCCATGCACAATGGAGAGAGCTGGTAGCACCTCTGCCTGGTGTCTCTGTGTCTCTAGTTCAAGCATACCTGGGCATGAAATAGGTTTCTCTGTAGGCTAGGTCTCTGACAAGTCAGGCTTGAGATTGGCTTTCTTTCTTGGGTAGAGCTCTGATGAGCTGTGGAGAACAGATGATGGAGAAAGTGTGGGGGTTCCTCTGGATTCTTCTGAAGTTCCCTGGGATGGTGGGCTTGTGCCAGAAGTTGCTCTCCCTTACTGACAAAGGGGAGTGCTAGGAGTGCACTGATTATAATACTGACAATACAGTATTATAATTCCAGATTATAATACTGACAAAATCTGCTGATAAAATCTCAGGGCCAAACTTGGTGTCAAAACAAAGAAGGAATAACATGACTTCCTGTACTTTCAATGCGCGTATGCAGGCATTGGACACATATATCGAGGACCTGATGTTGCAAGCACAAAAATCAAGTATAACATCATTGGTCTGAATGAGAAAACAAGATGTCAATCACATCACGCCATTTTGACACTGGAGAAGAAACATGTGTGACGAAATAGGCATTGGTGGTGTCAATGAGTTTGTGCACATAAACTTTGCCATGAGCATTGATTCATATGAGTGCCTAACAAACCAAATCAGATGATTACACTTGAAGATGTGCCTCTATCCTGGCAGTATCTATCTTTGTTGTCTATGCACCAACATTCACATACAATGAAGAGGAAACTGAGAAATTCTACATAGAACTGGTGGAGTTCTATAAAGAATATCACACCTTCTACAAGATCATAGTTGGTGATTTTAATGCCAGGATAGGACCAAGAAGACTGGATGAGAACTCCACATCAGGACTCATGGCCTAGAAAGCAACGAACAGGGTGAGAGACTATTCGAGTTCATCATGTCGACCAAGATCATTCATTGTAACTCACAATTCCAGAGGGCTGAATCTAAAGGTTAGATATCAAAATCTCCTGGTGGTCAGTTCCACAATGAAATTGACCACATCAGATTTAATCAAAGGTTTTGCCTGACTGATGTCGCTGTCATCCCAAAACTCCAAACAAGATCGGAACACCATCCCCTTTGTGAAAAATTCTTCTCGGAACAGGGAGAAAGGAATGCAAAGTTTATGAAAGAACTCCCAGAATGATCACTAACTGGGAACTCTTTGAAACCATTGTGGCAACAGAGGAAGATGCCATCATTGGCAACATCGACTAGTATAAAAATGACTGGTTCAGCACCTCCACGATTGTGCAAAGAATGCCAAGAGAGAAAGACACAAAAGGACACCTGTCTTCAAAAACTCTTATGCTTATTCGTCAATGTGGCACAAGCCACATTCGTCAATGAGGCACAAGCCTCAGGAAACCATAAGCTAATATCTAGGTTCTCAAAACAGTGCAGAGAAGTGATACAGGAAGACCTCAAAGAGAGAAGAGTAGCAATACTGGCCGATGCAGCAAAGTCGGGAAAAGGATTACCAACGCCCGAACTGTCCTTCGCCAACTATAAGGCCAAGATGCACTCTGACATCCTGATAGATCTATCACATCTTCCAGAAAGGCAAAAGAGAAAATTATCCATGACTTCTACTCAGATCTTTTTGACAGCCACTTCTATCTTTTCACATTCCAAATTCCACAGGATGGATATGTCATTCCCAACCTTCACCTTTTCGAAATCTGACATGTCATTTCATTAGTAAAGAAGCAAACAGCACTTGGCCAAGGCAAATTCAGACCTGAACACCTGAAGAATCTGCCTTCAGTACTCATCAATACACTGGCTCGGCTGTTCACACTCTACTTGTCTGAATGTAAGGTGTCCTTCCAATGGAAAACCAGCAGGACAGTTCTACTGTTCAAGAAGGGAGACATCCACGACATTGGCAACTATCACCCAATCTGCCTCTTGTCCATCATCTACAAGTTGTTACTTGAGTCATCCTGAACAGGATTGGCAAAACATTAGATGAAGGACAACCATGGAGCAAGCTGGCTTCCAAAAAGTATTCAGCACAATCAACCATATCCACACAGTAACCAAGCTCATTGAGATTTGTAGGGAGTTCAAGATGCCGCTCTGTCTCACATTCATTGATTTAAAGAAAACCTTTGATTTTCTTGAGACTGAAGCGGTCATCGAAGCCCTAGCGATGTTAAAAACGTTTAACAGGACGTTTAAACCCAATACATCATGATCCTTCTTGAGCTGTATTGCGGATTCACCATCAGGATCTCACCATTCTACAAGGAAATGAACATTGATGTCAAAGGGGTTCAGCAGGGTGATACCATTTCACCAAAACTGTTCAGCGCCACCCTTGTGAACATTACGCAACAATTAGAACAGGAAGAAATGGGAGTGAAAATAGACGATCATCAACTACACCACCTCCCCTTCGCTGATGGCGTCCTTCTAATAACACCAAACATTTGCCAAGTGGCACAAATGTTGGCTGACTTCAACCAAGAATGTGGTAAGATATTTCTACAACTGAATCTCAAAAAAAACAATGTTCATGAAAAACAAACTATTTCCAGATGCTCCATTTACTCTCAATGGAACAGGAACAAACATCTCTGAAAGCAGCTGTTATGTGTATCTAGATCGAGAACTCAATATGATAAATGACCTAAAATCTGAGCTGCACAGGAGGAATAGAGTGTCATGAAATGCCTTAAAGAGATTCAATGAAATAGCTAAAAAGGACAAAGAACCTCCAGCACCAGGCACATCTCTTTTGTTCCATGGTTCTCCCTACATTAACATACGCCACAGAGATCTAGACCCTAAGAAAGGAGGGCGATAATGCTATTCAGGTCTCTCAAAGAGGAATCAAAAGATCTATGCTTGGAATCTTATGCCTCACTCAAGTGAGAGAAGAAATCCAGAGTTTTGACCTTCATTGACAATTGAGTCAGGAATGCTGTCTCATTTGCCAAGGTGCCGAAAATCAGATGAGCTGGACATGTAATGCAATTTGGAGACAACTACCTGACTAGAGCCCTTACCAACTGGATCCCACGGGATGTCAAATTATCTTGTGGCTGCCCACCTACAAGGTGGTCATACTTGTCGTCAAGATCCGAACAAATGGTTTGAGGTTCTTCATATTCCTGAAGCAAGCAGATGCCATTAGGTTACACTGGCACTTAACAGGGGCAAATGGAAACGTTACTGGCACCCACTCAAGCAAATCAACAAATAACAGGATGTCAAGTGATTAGGTAGTTTCTTAAAAGATTCTGCTTTTAATAAAATGTTACTTTTTTTCTGATTATCTGCCTAGAAAAGGCAGTGTTCCGACACTTCTTGTATTATACTACTAAAAGCACTACACACTTATAACAGTACCGAATACCTTTTTTAAAGAATACAAGTAAAATACTTAAAGATCTAGATTCTCAACACTTTGCAAAAATAATTTGAATATTCCATTACTTTAGAAATTAATTCATTTTGGTTCGAGTGTTCATATTAGTTTTTCTAGGCCATGATTCAGAAAACACTTAATTAAAATGCACATTATATAGAACGGAGAAACCAAAAAAAATCTTACCTAACTGGGAACTCTAATAGAAGTAATGTCTTCTGCCTGTCTTGTTAGTATTTAGGGCATCTACGTCATGCTAGAAATTTATCTCATATTTAGAATATCTCAACTAATTTACACTCTATCTTGCATTTGAGTTCACATTTATTTCATTTACTATAAAAGCAATAGGTAATTTTCTATTTTTAATACTATCTCTTCATTATTCTTTGTACACTGAGGACACATGCAGTCTTATAAACCAATGTTTCATCAATAATAATAAATAACTACACAATGACCTAGGATAAAATTTCACACCTCCTTAAAATATATATGAAACATCTACTACCCAATAACTATCCTCATCCATAGTCAAATAGGGACCCTGCAAACTTTTAACCAAGTTCTCTCTCCTTTTTTAATCTCAGTTCTGTCATCAGAGCAAATCTTTCTTTTCATCTGTTCTTTTTTCTTCTTTTTCTTTATATCTCACATCCTCTTGTTTATATCTTTCGCGTTGTAATCTCGAAGTATAATTAGATTACACTGTATCACTGTCTTCCCATTGTTCATCAATTTGCTTGGTGGGCACCAGTAACATCTCCATATGTCTTGTCACAAGCAAGTTAACCCAAGGGCATCTGCTTGCTTGAGGGACAGGAAGAGCCTCAAACCATTCTTCAGGTCATGGAATTGAGGTCCATAATTATTACTAGATTTTGGCATAACAAATAAATAAAACACGGGTAGCTTGCCAGGCTCTGCTGTGTAGGAGGCATACTCTCAGTAGAAGGCTCTCATCTCGAGCATTTACTGATTTTCTCTTGGATTTAATTTGCTTATTAGTTATTTGGGTTTGGGGGTTCATCCAATGGTGCACAGTGCTTAATTCTGATGCTCTGCTCATGGTATCATCTGTGGTGCTTGAGAGCTAACTGGGATTGCTATATGCAAGACAAGTTGCATTAACCTTGCAATATCTCTTGGGCTCTAGATTAAAATTTTTTGAAAGAAATGTTTTGATAGAAATGTCATTTCTTCCGAGAAAACTCCTTAGTTGTTCACAATGGTACAATGCTTCTTTTGGAAAAACTAGAAGAAACTACTTAAGTTTCTCCAGTAGATGAACTGATGGTGGTAAAATGTAGATAGATAGATAGATAGATAGAGAGAGATAGATAGATAGATAGACAGACAGACAGATAGATAGACAGATAGACAGACAGACAGACAGACAGACAGACAGACAGACAGACAGACAGACAGACAGACAGACAGACAGATAGATAGATAGATAGATAGATAGATAGATAGATAGATAGATAGATAGATAGATAGATAGATAGATAGATAGATAGATAGATAGATAGATAGATAGATAGATAGATAGATAATATGATACCAATTTCCAAGGTCAGGAGAAACGTGTATCAAGAGGTCTTGTCAATGGAGGATATTACCACATATGTGGGAGTCAGAGGTTAGGTAAGACAGAAAGGGAACAGATTTCTAATAATTATTGAAAGTGCTATTACTCACCTAGGACTGAGCATTAAATACAGGCAAAAATGATACAGACGATAACCACTAAGTGTTGCCTTACAATCTACAATACGTAGGAGAAGGAAAAGAGAGAGAAAGAGAAAGAAAAAAGAGATAAAGAACCTGCAATAGAGTCAGGCTAGGGGGAGGAGCTAGAAAATCGGGGACATTGGTGGTGGGAAATGGGCACTGGTGAAGGGATGGATGCTGGAGCACTGTATGGCTGAAACCCAAACATGAACATCTTTGTAACTTTATCTCACGGTGGTATAATAAAATATTAAAAAAAAACTAAAGAGTTCAGATTCTCCAGGTTAAAAAAATAAAAGTGTCATTATGGTTAATTTATAGAATAAAAATGGATATATAGTATAATATATAGTAATATATATAATATATAATACATATAAAATATATATAATACATATAAAATTTATATGTATTATATATACTATATAAATTTTATAACAGTATAAAATTATATTACTGTTTTTGGCATAGTGAATGCGCATTGCCAGGCTCTGCTGTGTGGGCGGAATACTCTTAGTAGCTTGCTGGCCTAAGCACTGCCAGGAGTAATTCCTGAGTGCAGAGCCAGGAGTAACCCCTGAGCATCGCTGAGTGTGATATCGCTCTCCGCTGAATGCAAGGTGCTGTCCCATTGGAAAACTATCAAGACAGTTCTACTGTTCAAGAAGGGAGACATCCACGACATTGGCAACTATCACCCCATCTGCCTGTTGTCTGTCATCTACAAGCTGTTCACTTGAGTCATCCTGAACAGGATTGGCAGATGAAGGGCAACCATGCGAGCAAGCTGGCTCCCGAAAAGGATTCAGCACAATCGACCATATCCACTTCGGTAACCAAGCTCATTGAAGTTTGTAGGGCTGTTAAGATGCCACTCTGTCTCTCGTTCATTGATTTAAAGAAAGCCTTTGATTCTGTGGACACTGAAGCCATCATCTAAGCCCTAGCCAAACTAGGCATTCAAACCCAATACATCAAGATCCTTCGTGAGCTGTATTGCGGATTCACCACCAGGATCTCACCTTTCTACAAAGAAGTGATCATCAATATCAAAAGAGGGGTTCGGCAGGGTGATACTATTTCATCAAAACTCTTCAGCACCACCCTCGAGAACATCATGCGATAATTAGAATGGGAAGGAATGGGAGTGAAGATAGACGGTCGGCAACTATAGCACCTTCGCTTCGCTGATGACATCGTTCTAATAACACCAAATATTAGCTAAGCGGCACAAGTTCTGGCTGACTTCGACTGAGAATGTGGAAAGATATATCTACAGCTGACTCTAAAGAAAACTATGTTCATGAAAAATGAACTAGTTCCAGAGGCCCCATTCATTCTCAATGGAACAAACATCTCTGAATGCAGCAGTTATGTGTACCTAGGTCGAGAAGTAAACATGATGAACGACCTAAAACCTGAGCTGTGCAGGAGGAAGAGAGCAGCATGTAATGCCTTCAAAAGCATCAAAGAAATAGCTAAAAAGGCAAAGAACCTCCGGCTCTGGGCACATCTCTTCTACTCCACCATTCTCCCTGCATTAATATACTCCTCAGAGACCTGGGACATACAAAAGCAGGATGAGAATGCTATTCGGGTCTCCCAAAGAGGAATCAAAAGAGCTATGCTTGGAATATCACGCCTCACTCAAGTGGAAGAAGGAATCCGGAGCTCCGACTTCCATCGCTGTTCCAGAGTCAGGGGCGCTGTCTCCTTTGCCAAGGCATCGAAAATCAGATGGGCTGGACATGTAATGCGATTTGGAGATGACCGCTGGACTAGAGCCGTTACCGACTGATTTCCACAGGATTTCAAAAGATCACGTGGCTGCCCACTTACGAGATGGTCAGACTTCTTCTTCAAGACCCTGAATGAATGGTTCGAGGCTCTTTTTTTATTCTTTAAGCAACCAGATGCCATTGGGCTTCACTGGCACATGATATGGTCTAATGGAAATATTACTGGCGCCCACTGGAGCAAATCGACAAATAACAGGATGTCAAGTTATAAAATTACTTATGAATATAAATATTTATTTATAAATACACAAATAAATGCTAATTATAAGTATATGATTATTATAAATAAATATTTAATATATGTAAATATATATTATATATTTAAGATAAATAATTATCTTCCCATGAGACTGATGGAATCAGTCTCATGGAAAGTCTTCTCTGGAAAGTCAGTCTCATGTGAGTCAGAGACTCACACACACAGGGCAGAGCTGTTACCGACTCTCCCTGTGCCCAGCTGATCATGAGGCACCTTGGAGGAAGATGAGTTTAGCCCTGATCTGCCATCCCAGCAGAGCCTCCTAAGAAGCCATAGTAACCCCCACACTATGAGAATGGCCATTTTCCACCTCTGGACTCTCCACTCGTCAGATCTGCACCTAATAGAAAAGTCGATCTCAAGCCCGGCTTGTCAGAGACCCCCCCATACAGCAGGCTTTAAGTCCAGCCCAGGTATGCCTGATTTAGAGACTCACACACACCACATGGGGCAGAGTTGCTACCGGCTTTCCCTGTGCCCAGCTGATCACAAAGCACTTGGGAGGAAAGTCTAGTTCTAGCCCTGGGCCACCATCCCAGCAGAGCCTCACAAGAAGCCAAAGGAAGCCCCACATGCAGAGCCTCCCTAGAAGTCAGAGGAACCCCCACACCATGAAGGCCTCCATTTTCAACATCCTGACTCAACAGCTCATCAGAGCTCCACCCAGCAGAAAAGCTGATCTTTCCCTGTCAATGCTGCCACACCTTTCATCAATCAATGCACAGTATCAGAGGCAACTACAAAGAGAATTCTAACCGCCCAGCAGAGCCTGGCAAGCTATCTGTGTTGCATTTGATATGCCAAAACCAGTAACAATTAAAGATCTCATTCCCATGACCTTAACGGATGGTTTGAGGCTCTTTGTTTTCCTGGAGCGAGCAGGTGCCCTTGGGCTACACTAGTACCTGACAGCACATGTGGAGATGTTACTGGTGTCCGCTCGAGCAAATTGATGAACAACGGGAAGACATGTGATATAGTGATACAAGTGAATTTTTTCCACAATTAGTTATTATGCTAACTCACATAACATCTTTCACAACTAAACACGTTTATGTAAAAATTTATTGTAAATCCTTGATTAATCAATACTTAGTTAATTTATAGTCATTTGATCATTATTTAATCTATTAAAATATTAGGAAAAGATACAGTCTTTTATTTTTTTTACCACAGCGTGCAGTGCTCAGATATCATTCCTTGTGGGCTCAGGGACAGCGTATAGAATGTTGTGAATCTCAACCAGAAAGGCCACTTGCAAGTCAAAGACCCTTCTCTACATGCTATTTCTCCATCCCCAAGACAACAGTTATAGATACCTATAGTATTATATTGAATTGGTGCTCAAGTGTGAGGTATTGTGAAAGAAATCAGCAATAATAATACATATATGACATGGACCTTGAAAGAGCACATAGAGCAAGAATATTTTAATCCTAGTGAATTAAACTGTGTAAAGGAAAAAGAGAGGGTTTGAAAAGGTGACAAAGTTTAGACTCAGTCTTACTTAGGTTAGAGGGAATGAAGAATAAATTTAGAAATCATTATGACTCTACTTAAATCACTAAACATCTCCAGATTCTCAAAGAAGAAAGACACTGTTAAGCAAACACAATGAATAAATTCACTTTTGCCATACGTTTCAAATTTATGAAAACTAAATGACAGCAGCTTCTAGACATAATAGCAAAGCTTATTGTTATTTTAGCACAGAAAATGAAAATGTGCCCAATTTAGAGATATATCATGGGATTTTAGAAAGACAGGAATAAAGGGATGGTTTTGAAAGACTGCATGGTGGCTATAAAAAGCATAGTACAGTGGGTAGGGTGTTTGCCTTGCATGCAACCGACCCAGGTTCAATCCCTGGCATCCCATATGGTCCCCTGAGCACCACCAGGAGTAATTCCTGAGTGCAGAGCCAGGAGTAGCAGCTGAGCATAGCCTGGTGTGACCCAAAATGCAATAATGAATAAGTAGATAGATGGATAGGTAGATAGATAGATAGATAGATAGATAGATAGATAGATAGATAGATGATAGATAGATAGATAGATAGATAGATAGATAGATAGATAGATAGATAGATAGATAGATAGATAGATAGATAGATAGATAGATAGATAGATAGATAGATAGATAGATAGATAGATAGATAGATAGATAGATAGATAGATAGATAGATAGATAAATGATTTTTAGAAAAGCATTGAGATAATAATGTTATTAAATATCACAATGAAATATCTTGGTACCTCAGGAGTAACACCTAAAATATTAAAAGATTATGAAGATGATCATTTCAATATAGAATCATGCATTCACTCGAAATGTAGTGTGTACTTAGAACCAAACATCTTTTTATTTTTTTATACCACTCTGAGATATACAGTTACAAAAGTGTTCATATTTGGGTTTCAGTCATGCAGTGTTCCAGCACCCATCACTCTGCCAGTGCCCATTTCCCATCACCAGGGTCCCCTGATTCCTGTCCCCCTCCCCAGCTGGTGTCTATGGCAGACAATTTTTAACTTCTCTCTCTCTCACGGTCTTTCTCTGTTTCTCTCTGTCTCTGTCTCTCTCTGTCTCTCTCTGTCTCTCTCCCTTCTTTTTCACATTGTGTTTATTAATACATACATTTAGAGGTTATCATGTGTATCCTTTTGCCTACTTTCAATGCTCAGTTCTATGCTGGTATTATCATTTACCATAATTATTAGTACACTGTTCCTTTCTCTGTATTGCCTAACCTCTGACTCCCCACACATTTGCAGTAGGTTCTACCTACTGATAGATCTCCCTGATCCATGTTTTGTCTGGCCTAGAACAAGAACACCTTGAGATATGAATGACTCATCCCATTCCTGATTCCTACTAAGAAAGTAATTGAGGATGTAGATTTCTCAACAAAATGAGGAATGAATTCAATAAAATGACAAAATGCAGAAAAGTATAACTTGAATAGGAAAAATTAGTAACTTATAACACAGATGTAAACTCAAGAGGGAAGGTATAGGAGGCTACAAGAGAAAAGGGAATTAATAAATTAACAAAATGCTTTTATGATGTCAAAATAGCTGCTTAATATATGATAATTTTGAGATCAAGAGATATAAAATATACCTGGCAAGCTACCTGTGCTTATTTGATATGCTAAAATCCAGTAACAATTATAAACCTCATTCCCATAACCTCAAGGAATGGTCTGAGGCTCTTCGTGTTCCTGGAGAGAGCAGATGCCCTTGGGCTACCCTAGCTCAGGACAGGGCATATAGAGATGTTACTGGTGCCCTCTCGAGCAAATCGATGAACAACAGGAATACAGGTGATACAAGTGAAGAAGCGAGAGACATAATTATTTCAAAAGATCAAATGATTTCAAAAGAAACTTTACATTCAAATAAATTGGCATAACTTCATTAGAATAGGGGAGATGAGGTAGTAGTAGTGTATATAAGCATGGTATCTATGCAATATGAGAAAGTAGATAACAATGATATCTGACAAACAGAAAAAGCTAAGACATTAAATATGCATTTAATTTAAATAAATATCAAAATATGCATTAATGGATCAAGACTCATTATGTTTTCCTTATGGTCCCAATGCTGCGGTATTATTTCTAACCTTATTCAAAGTTAGGTGTGGTTCAAAAATGAGGTTGAGTAACATCTCTGTGTCCAGAAAAGATCTATCCGAACTTCTGTGCTCTTCGACCCTGTCTTTCTCAGATACATCCCATACCCGTGGCTGGGATACAAACCATCCATTCTTTATGGATTCCAAGGCCTAGAAAACACTATAATGGGACCTGGAAGGGTTCTATCCCTTGAGTGGTATCCCAAGTTAGAGTACCGCCACCACCCCTTCTCTGGTCTAAAATTCCACTGAAAAGAGAAAGATGTGTGAGCCCACTAAAATGCCGTTGCTATATAATTGTCCCCTATGATTAAACCTGTATCACTTCTCATAAAAATAGAATCAAATTCCAAAATAAGCACTTATATAATCACTTGATCACTTGATCACTTGACATCCCATTATTCATTGATTTGCTCTAGCGGGTGCCAGTAACATCTCCATTTGACCCTATCACCTGCCAGTGTAGCCCAATGGCAACTGGTTGCCAAAGAGCCTCAAACTGTTCATTCAGAGTCTTGGCAAAGAAGTCTGAACATCTTGTAGGTGGGTGGCCACGTGATCTTTTGACATCCCATGGAATCCAGTCAGTAATGGCTCTAGTCTCTTCCAGGAAGCAGAGTTGGAGAATAATAAGTATTATGAAGCAATTTCTGCATTTCTTATAGACATTTTTTATTTTAATTTTTAAAATGGAAAAGTATAATGTTTTACACTAAATAGTCTATAATTAGAAAAAGTTTCTTCTAAAACTTAAATGGTTCTTTGTCTTGAAAGTGCTCTTAAGTTTTGTAAACAGAATAAGTTGGATAATACTAAATATTTGTTGTTTGATAAGAGCTCTCACAAGTGACATAATTTGTGATTTTATCTAAAGAAATGTCCTAATGATAGGAATGTTTTGCCAGGTCAGGGTACTTTCATTTGATTTGTACCATTCCAGGCCAGTAAGAGAGGCATTCTAGCAAAACTTATCTCTGCAAATAAAATTAACAAAACAGAAATACTGATAACTAAAACACAACCTTACCACACCAAACATTTTCAACTGACTTCTATACTGATTAGATTTGTAGGAATTTCATGTCACTCTTAGAATTGCATTTCTTGGTAGAGGCTCAGATCTTGCCAATCTTTGACTTCTTGGCAATTCTTGTTGCACTTCTAAAACAAAATTTTCCTTTTCTGGGATTATCTTTCCCTGATGTATGATCGTTTGTTGTATATTTGTCTCACAGGCCTAACCTTTGATGATCTTGTGTTTTGCATGTATTTTTCAGATTTATTAATTATACTTGAAAAATTGTGCATATTTTAAAACATATAATTTGATTACTTGCACAGGCTTTGTGAAATTATTAACGTAAACATATGAATTAATAAGTCTATCACATAACATAGGGCCATTTGTTATAAAAATGTTTAAAGTCTACTCTCAGCAAATTTTTAAGTACTCAACACACACTTTCATTAACTATATTTAGCATGGTATATGTTAAATTCCTTGACTTTATTCATCTTATAACTGAAGATGTGTAAGCTCACAGCATCATCCCATATCCTCCAGTACTCATCTATTATTAACTTATCTATGAACTGATATATATTGTTTTATATTTTATAAGATAATAGATTTTGTCTTTATTTTACTTTCTATAATTTAAACTAAATTGATCCATTTTGTTAAAAATGGGAGAAATTTTGATTTCTCATAACTAAATTATATTTTATTATTAGCGCTTAACTTATTTATATTTTCCTTTAATGCCTTATTATTTTATTTATTTTTTTTTTTGCTTTTTTGGGTCATACCCAGTGATGCTCAGGGGTTACTCCTGGCTCTGAACTCAGGAATTACTCCTGGCGGTGCTCAGGGGACTATATGGGATGCTGGGGATCTAACCCGGGCAGGTATGAGCTGGCCGCTTGCAAGGCAAATGCCCTACACGCTGGGCTATCACTCTGGCCCTAATGCCTTATTTTATATAGAATTATATATATAAAGTATATATAAAAATATATAATATATATGTATAGTTTTGTTTATTGGTGGGCGGGTTCACTGGGCCTCCCAGAAGTGATAGCCAGGTCTGTTGGCTATGACCCAGAGACACTAACACATGTGGCAGAGCTGCTATTGGCTCTTCCTGTGCTCGACTGATCATGAGGCTATGAGGATGGGGGATTCTGGCCCTGGCCCTCCACCTCAATAGAGCCTTAGAAGAAGTCAGAGGAAGCCCTTGCACAATAATGGTGGCCATTTTCAGCATCCAGATGCCACAGCTCGTCAGAGCCCCACCCTAGAGAGAAGTCGATTTCAAGCCCAGGTACATGATTCTCAGATAAAGTGACTGGGCTTCCATGGAGATGGAGCTGGGGTCCCTCTTCTCCACCTACTTCCCTTCTGGAATGCCCAGTGGACCCACCACTATGTACTGCTCTGGGGCTGTTGACAGTGATCCAGAGACACTGAAGCCCAGGGCAGAGCTGCAACCGGCTCTTCCCATGGCTGTACATCAAATTATTAGAAACTAATCATGTCCCATAAATTCAGATGGTCAATGCAAAAACAGAAAAGACCAGATTAGCCCATAAACCTAAACCCCAACCTAAACCCTAAAGCCCATCCTGGACGACCTGCCCTGTTACAAATGACTCTATCCACTGAGGAGAAAAGGAAGGAGATAAGAATGCTTCTAGCCTGACAGCAGACTGGGGCCCTGGGAAAATCCAGAGCCAAGGCACAAACTGACAAGCTATCCATGATGTATTCAATATTATTGAATAATAATGGACCTCATTCCCAATAAGTGGAGACATTACTGGTTCCCACTTGAGCAAATTGATGAACAATGGGAAGACAAGTGATACAAGTGATACGTGGTTTGCAAATATTTCTAGCATTCTATCAATTTAATTTTGTTTGCTAATTATTTTCTTTGTTTTCAGAAAGTGTTTAGCTTGAAGAGACTCCATTTATTTATTTCTGCTTTTGTTGCTTGTGTTTTAGGTGTCACATTCATAATTTTACTATCCTGAGAAATGTCAAGGAACCTTCCCCTTCTGTTTTCTTCTAGAATTTTCCTAAAATATTCAGGTCTCACATTTAAGTCTGCAATTGATTTGGTTGTTTTTGTGAATATAAAATAGGTTTATCTTACTGTTGTTAAATGACAATTTGTACAATATACAATTGTTTCATCAATAAACTAGAATGGAACCATGGCCATAGCATAGCAAGGAGGGTGCTTGCCTTGCTTGTGTCTAATCCAGTTTTTGTTGGCGCAATTTTGATCCATAGCATCCATATGGTACTTTGAGGCTTCCGGGAGTGATTACTACTGACTGGAAATGTCAGTTGTGAACCAAAAAACAATTAAGTAAAAAACCTAGAATATATATTTTCAGTGTGATGTATCTTCAAAAGTGCTGATGGTGCCTTAAGAAACAGTAACAATGATTTCTAACTTTTTTTGCTATTTGGGGCACATCTAAGGCTCTAATTTCAGAGACCCTTATTTAGTGAATTAAAGTACAATGTATGCATGGAGAAGAGAGATGCTTTTTCTCCACAGCGACCATATGATGGAAAGTTCTATGCACTGATGATTTTTCTTCTGTAGTGGGAAATATGGTGGGTTGTTGAAGCTTGGTTTAAATTACTGAAGAATTGCTCCTGAGGGAAAGAATGAATGAGACCTTATTCTTATTCTTCTTATTATTACTTATCTAGTAGAACTGGAAGAAGTTAATGGAGGGTTATCATCAAAGAGGGATATAATCTTTTTTTTTTTTTTTTTTTTTTTTTTTTTTTTGCTTTTTTGGGTCAAAACGGGCAATGCTCAGGGATTACTCCTGGCTCTACACTCAGGATTTACTCCTGACGGCACTCAGGGGACCGACCATATGGGATGCCGGGAATTGAATCCAGGTCGGCCGCATGCAAGGCAAATGCCCTACCTGCTGTGCTATCTCTCCGGCCCCAAGGGTGATATAATCTTACATCAAGTTTCTAAAGACCAAAACTCCTCTATCTCTGGATTTCTCAAGATTAATCAATGAGTTCTAAGATTAAGACAGTGTTTTATAACATTATACAAGGACTTAGATGTGAAAGCCAAAAATTAGTAACAAAAAATGGAGTTAAATTTAAGGACACTGGTTTGTATTTTTCTCAGTTGTAACTTTTTATACCACAAGTAGCAGAAATATTGCTCTGCGATTGATGATCTGCATTTGATGAAGAAATTGAGATTTCAATACTAAAGCAAATGACTCCAAAAGATGCATAGACCACTCTAAAATTTAGGCCAGAGGTAAACCAATTGTCGTATGGGCTCCAGGAGGTACTTCACCTCTTGACCTATCTCCATCTGTACATATTAAGTCATAAATCAGCCTGAAATTCTCTATTTATTCCTTTTTTTACCTTGACACCTGTTTGTTTAAATAAAAATTAAATGCAAATCTCAAAATAAAACCTACCTCTTTCTTGCTTATATGGAGAGCTTTTAATAGGATTATAATTAAGAACTTATAAAGAGTTACATAAACCCTATTAGTAAGCCATATTAGTAAAACCCTGATAGTGGAATACAAGCAGAGAGACTGACATTAGGTGGTAAGAGACAAAGCCTGGGGTGGGGTGGTCCTACACAATACTATGCTTCTCAAAGTGCTGATACCTTTTCATATCCATTAATTGGATGCAAAATAATGAATTCAAAATGCTATAAGGAGAAGTGATACAATAATAGTTCATAAAGAGGAAACTTCATGGTGATTTTGTGGATTTTGTGGATGGCTAACTGCATAGGATATAAAGTTATTTTTGAATCCAAAAGTGAATTCAACTCTGTCACCAAAAATAAAGAAAAAACCTGCAGAAGAATAATTTATTCTATTCTGATGTACAGGCTATCATTAAGACTTGATATATTTTATACTGAATTATATTTTATGGTTCAAAGTGATATCCATTAATGATATATATATAAAATTATAATGTGATTAAATTAAATTCCAACAATGAGTTTTATAGGCAAAAGGAAATGAATAAAATAAGAGACAAATTTCAGCAATGAAGTGTTCTTTATTAAATAATGAAATACTTAAAGAGCAATGACTTCTAAGAAAATTTCTACAGTGCCTTTTCACTTCAGAAAATGATATAAAGTTCCAACATCACTTGTCTTGTCTTATAATCACTTGTCTTCCCATTGTTCATTGATTTGCCCGAGCGGGTGCCAGAAATGTCTCCATTCGTTAGGACTGAGGTTCATTTTTGTTACTGTTTCATACAATATATGTATCTTACATACAATATATGTATGTTTAATCTACCTCAAGCACATATTTCATTATGGTAAACAACTAACACAAGTAACATAGCACCTTTTCTATCTCATCATTATGTAATGAAAAGAATTCTGACCTGCCTTCAATTTGGTCACTGGATTATCTGTTATTCACTATTAATGTCTTTCTCAGCTTCAAGATTCTGGTCTACAAGAGCCTCAAATTTGTATTTGTTAATCGCATAGTATCCTTATAACTGAAGCTTTAGAAAGTGAGGAAAATAATGTGGTTAGTAAGAATGAGTACCAGAAGGTTTATGATTAAAAATTCCAACTTCAACCATTTCATCATTGAGATTACTGCTCTCTTCTATCAGACACAATTTGTAGTGATGGTTGCTAAATTAATTTCCCTAAACTTCAACCTAGGAGGTTGTCCTTTTAGAATAAAAAGTAAGTTTTATTCAGTGTGTTAAGAAGAACACTAATTCATATCATACATATAGCAAGAAAAGTATACAGCAAACCAATTGTTCATCAATGTGGTACACACATATAGACAACATGATACTATTCTACTATACAATCCGAACCTCCCATTTGTAACAATTTGGAAGAAGTTTTAGAGTATCATACCAAGTAAAATAAAGCAGACATGAAAAGAGAAATTGTCTTTTGTTTTTCATAATTGAAATCTCAAAACACGACAAATCAACAAGCTAATCACAACAAAATAAGAATTATAGGAACATAATAAAGGTTGGTTCTTATTGGGAGATTACTGAGGGTTTTGGCTGGGTGATACCACTTCACTGAAACTCTTCAGTGCCACCCTTAAGAATGTCATGCAACAATTAGAATGGGATGAATGGGAGTGAAGTTAGACAGTCGGCAACTACACCAACTCTGCTTCCCTGATGACATTGTTCTAATAACACCAAACATTAACCAAGCAGCACAAATGCTGGCTGACATCAACTGAGAATGTGGAAAGATAGGTCTACAGCTGAATCTCAACAAAACAATGTTCATGAAAAATGAACTAGTTCCAGAGGCCCCATTCACTCTCAACTGAACAAACATCTCAAATGTAGCAGTTATGTGTACCTAGGTCGAGAAGTCAATACGATGAACGACCTAAAACTTGAGTTGCACAGGAGGAAGTGAGTGTCATGGAACACCTTCCAGAACATCGAAGAAATAGCTAAAAGGACAAAGAACCTCCGGCTCCGGGCACATCTCTTTGACTCCACTGCTCCCCCTTGCATTAACATGCGCCTCAGAGACCTGGGCCCTACGAAAGCAGGATGAGAATGCTATTCAGGTCAGGTCTCCCAAAGAGGAATCGCTAGAGCTATGCTTGTAATATCATGACTCACTCAAGTGAGAGAAGGAATCAGGAGTTCTGACCTCAATTGACAATCCAGAGTCAGGGATGCTGTCTCTTTTGCCAAGTCATTGAAAATCAGATGGGCTGGACATGTAATGCGATTTGGAGACGATCACTGGACTAGAGCTGTTACTGACGGGATCCCACGGGTTGTCAAAAGATCATGTGGCCGCCCACCTACAAGATAGTCAGACTTCTTCATTAAGACCCTGAAAAATGGATTGAGGCTCTTCGTATTCCTGGAGCAAGCAGATGCCATTGGGCAACACTGGCACGTGATAGGGTCAAATAGTAATGTTACTGGTGCCTGCTCAAGTAAATTAATGAATAACGGGAGGTCAAGTGATCAAGTGATCTTATTGGGATGAGGGTTATAAGAATGGAAGAAGGAACTCAGAGATACAATTTCCTGTTACAAATAAGTCAGTGAAGGAAACATATAGAACAAAGATTTTAACTCATTAATTTGTACACAAACTTACAGTGTTAAGAAAATAAGGTAGATATCTTGTGATGATTATTCTGAAATGCACACAAATCTCAAAATTATTACTTTATGTATGCTCTTGAAAGTAAAATAACATTATATTTCAATAGTACCTGAATTTTTTTTAAAGTCAAAAAAATTCTTCGGGCAAAGAAAAGCCAGAATTACCTAACGTCTTCCCCTTAAAAACTAAAACTGCTTAAATTCATATGAAATTTATTCTTTAGCTTTTTATAACCTTTTCCATGATAGGAAACAATGTTTCAAGAGAAAAAAAACTGCTTCTCTTTTGCACCTTTGACATGAAAGAAATCTAAACTCCAGAGGACCAAGTCAATGAAAAGAAAGTCTGCCATTGTTGCATTTTTATTATCCTCAGAATCTTATTGTTATTCACATTTATGACAGAAGAGAACATCAGGAAGCTACTCTTAATTAAAGCTCACACACACAAGCCTCTAGCATAGAGAGAAAAACTGGATCTAGAGAAAATCACCAGAATCAGGTTTTCCAGGGAATGTTTCATGCTTGAATTTGTACCAAGTCAGGTCCTCATTTACCACAAAACTGCGCTAACTTCTGAATGTGGACCGTAAACACTGTATATAAAAACAGAATAAAAGCTCCAGATATTTGTGATCTTCCAGTTACTTATTTATTAGCTTGATAAGATAGTTTTGGGATGCTTGACATCATGTAAAAGTAGTCCTGGAAATGCTGGTTTCTCACTTTTACTGTTCTTCCATTTACTCTAGGTCTTGTGCTCTGCTGTACCTTGTTACCGCATGAATCCAGGGTATTATTTTCAACATGTCCATGGGTCCAGTGTCCCTTGATAACTGGTGCTATCGATGATCTGCTTATCTGTTGTTGATGTTCTCTAACCTTCCTATTCTCCTGATACTGTTCCTGGTATCTAACTTCCCTTAATTCTCTGGTCAGATGCTAAATATTGCTTTTCTTCCATCTTTTAGGCACAGCTGAGGATAAAGAGAGAAGTTCCACACATCCGAGTGGGAATATAGGGTCAAAGAGAGATGTTACTTGATTAGTGGCCTCCTTTTAAGTGTTTGCTTTTTCCATTCCTTCTTCTTGTCATGTCTGTTATCTGAACGGAAGTTTTCAGTATTTGAAAAGAAAAAAAACTAAGCAAAAACATAAGAAAAAAAGTCTTACACGTTCCTTTACTGTGCTTAGGAGTGATCTAGGTGGTGCTCTGGGGATCATATGCTATGATCAAACCTATGTCTCTGCAGCTTACCTCTTCTTCTGCCTTATCTCTCTGACCCCATTGTCTTACATATTTCTAGCAATAGTCTTTCATCAAAAACTGTTTATTGGGCTAACACAGTAAACATTTGTTTTTTATCTCACAGAGGTACAGAGGTTAAAGTGTTTGCCTTGTATGCTGCTGACCCAGGTTCAATATCACTGGCACCACGTTTCATCCCCTGAACACTACAAGTAATGATCTCTAATCACAGCGTCATAGTAAATCAGAAAATTACTTATGTCCCCCAAACCATAACAAACTGCAAAATACATTAATGAAACATTGGATTACATCATTTATATTAATGTATATTTTAGGGTGAGAGACACACAGACATGGGGCAGAACTGCTACTGGCTCTCCCTGTTCCCAGCCACTCACGAGGTGCCCGGGAGGGGATGACCGGGTTCTAGCCCTGGCCCGCCACCCCAGAAGAGCCTCGCACAAGTCAGATGACCCCCCACTCCCCTTGAGGGCCTCCATTTTCCACATCCGGTTTCCCCCTCCTCATCAGAACTCCACCCAGCAGACCAGCCTATCACAGCCCGGCTCATCGACATCCACCCTGCAGCAGTCTTTTTTAAATCTGGCCCAGGCATTTTTAAATGCTGATACAGAGACTCACAGCCATGGGACAGAACTGCGACTGACTCTCCCTGTGTCCAGCCGCTCACGAGGCACCCGGGAGGGATGGTGGTTTCTAGCCCTGGCCCTCCACCCCAGCAGAGCCTCGCAACAAGCCAGATGACCCCCCACTCCATGAGGGCCTCCATTTTCCACATCTGGACTTCCCACAAGTCAGAACTCCACCCAGCAGACCAGCCTATCACAGCCCAGCTAAGCGCGGCAGCTTGCAGCGTGGTCATCAATAAATGCTGAATTTAGAGATGACTACAAGAGTATGCTACCCGCAAGGCAGAGCCTGGAAAGCTACCCGTGTTGTATTTGATATGCCAAATATCAGTAACTATTATAGACCTCATTCCCATGACATGAAAGAATGGTTTGAGGCTCTTTATGTTACTGGAGCAAGCAGATGCTCTTGGACTCCACAAGCATGAGACAGGACATATGTCGATGTTACTGGGGCCCGCTTGAGCAAATCGATGATGAACGGGAAGACAGTGATAGAGTGACAGTGATATTTTAAGTGTACAGTATACTCTGACATCCGTACATACTATATTATATACCATAAAAATCTGGTTTTCCTTCACCAAAGTACTACTCACTCTCTTTACCCATTTCATCCACTTTCTAGTTCCCTTTACCTCTTAGAATCCCAATTTGATATCACGATCACGATCACGATCTTCCCGTTAATCATCTATTTGCTAGAGCGGGCACCAGTAATATCTCAATATGTCCTGTCACATGCTGTAGACCCAAGGGCATCGGCTTGGTACAGGAACATAAAGAGCCTCAAACCATTATATTAGGTCATGAGAATGATCTAATATAATTGTTACTGGCATTTGGCATATCAAATACAACACGAGCAACTTGCTAGGCTTGCCGTGCAGGGAGGCATACTCTATAAACACCTCCAAATAAAGCCTTTATTGATGAACCGCGGCCGCTTAGCGCCGCGCAGCCGGGCTGTGATGGGCTGGTCGGCTGGGTGGAGTTCTGATGAGAGGGAAGTCCAATGTGGAAAATGGTGGCGCCCATGGAGTGGGTGGGGGGTCGTCTGGCTTGTTGTGAGGTTCTGCCGGGGGTGGTGGGCCAAGGCTGGAACCCACCATGCCTCCCGACTGCCTCATGAACGGCTGGGCACAGGGAGAGCAAGGAACCGCTCTGCCCCCATGTCTGAGAGTCTCTGGACCAGCATACCTGGGCTGGATTGAGGAAGAAACTGCTCCAGGGTGGGTGTCGATGATCCGGGCTGTGATGGGCTGGTCGGCTGGGTGGAGTTCTGATGAGAGGGAAGTCCAATGTGGAAAATGGCGGCGCCCATGGAGTGGGGTGGGGGTCGTCTGGCTTGTTTCCAGCCTTGGCCCACCACCCTGGCAGAACCTCACAACAAACCCAATTTGATATCTCAAACTTTATTCTTATCATTCCTTCCTAGAGGAATGCTTGAGCCTAAGACACAGGTACACCCGGCAGAGCAGAAACAAGCTTTCTCCGTTGAACCCCCTGCATTCCATGGACCACGAGAGCAACTACCGACCGGAGTCCACCATCCCGATGGAGCCTTGGAGGAGCCCAGAGAAACCCCCCACACCTTGCTGGCAGCGATCTGTGTCACAATCCACACTCTGCAGCTGGTAAGATCTCCCCCAGCATATTAATCCAGTCTCCAGCCCACAGATTAATCCAGTCTCCAGCCCAGCTTGTCAGAAACCCAGCCTACAAGGACCCGCCCTGCAGAGACCCGCCCTTCAGAGGAGAGTATTTCAAGCCCAGGAATGCTTGAGCCTAAGACACAGGTACACCCGGCAGAGCAGAAACCAGCTTTCCCCGGCCGCGCAATTTACCTCCAAATTACCACAAATATTCTACCCACCCCTCTGAGAGAGCACCACAAAGTAATGAGAATATAGTGCCCGCATAGCAGAGCCTGGCAAGCTGTCCAATGCGTGTTCGATATGCCAAATCCAGTAACAAAAATGTTTATTTTCCTGACCCGAAAGAGCCCTTAACACGACAGCAGTAAGAAAGGCAAACAAGCAGTGGCTGATAAAATTTCACTGCTGTCCTAGGCTGCCAAAGCGAAGAAGGACTAAAATGACTGTCTGTACTTTCAATGCACGTACACTGGCATCGGAAGCATATATTGAGGATCTGATGCTGCAAGCAAGAAAGATCAAATGCGACATCATTGGTCTGACTCAGACGAGGAGGCTTCAGTCACATCATGCTGTATTTGACACCGGAGAAGAATTGTTCCTTGGAACATGTGATGAAAAGAGGCGTCGGTGGCGTTGGTGTCCTTGTCAACACGAACATGGCTGTCAACATTGATTCATTTGAATGCCTAACAAACCGAAAAGGACAATTACACTTGAGGAGATGTGGCCCACTGCCAGCAATTTCTATCTTTATTGTCTATGCACCAACATCCACATACAAAGAAGATGAAATTGAGAAATTCTACATGGAATTGGAGGAGTTCTATAAAAAAGATCACACCTTCTACAAGATCATAGTCGGTGATTTTAATGCCAAGATAGGACCGAGAAGATCGGCTGAAGAACTCCACATCGGGACCCATGGCCTAGAATGGAACGAACAGGGTGAGAGACTATCTGAGTTCATCATGTCCACCAAGACTATTCATGGGAACTCACAGTTTCAGAAGGCTGAAGCGAACGTTGGACATGGGAATCTCCTGGCGGAAAGTTCCACAATGAAATTGACCACATCATCTTCAATCGACGGTTTTGTCTGACCGATGTTGCTGTCGTCCCCAAATTCCAGACAGGATCGGACCACTGTCTCCTTCATGCAAAATTCTACTTCCCTGCAACGAGGAGAAAAGGCTGCAAAGTTTAAGAAGAGAACTCCCAGAATGACCACCAACTGGGAACTCTTTGGCACCATTGCGGCAACATGGGGAAGATACCATCGTTGATGACATCGATGAAGAATACAACCGACTGGTTCAGCACCTCCATGATTGTGCGAAGAATGCCGAGAGAGAGAAAAACACAAAAGGGCGGCTTGTCTTCAGAAACTCTTGAGCTCATTTGCCAACGTGGCAAGGCGCGAGCCTCAGGAGACCAAATGCTAACGTCCAAGCTTGCTAAACAGTGCAGAGAAGTGATAAAAGCAGACCTCAAAGACAGAAGAGCAGAAATACTGGAAGATGCAGCAGAAGCCGGGAAAAGTATTCGCACTGCCCGCCTGTCCTTCGCCAACTATAAGACCAAGATGACTGCCCTCCGACGCCCTGATGGATCTATCACATCTTCCAGAAAGGCAATGGAGAAGATTATCCAGGACTTCTACTCAAATCTCTTTGATAGCCACATCCACCTGCCCACATACCAAATTCCACAGGATGGATATGTCATTCCCAACGTTCTCCCTTCTGAAATCCGACATGCCATCTCATCGGTAAAGAAGAGAACAGCACCAGGCCCAGACAAAGTCAGACCCGAACATCTGAAGAATCTGCCGTCGGTGCTCATCAATACACTAGCTCGGCTCTTCACATGCTACCTGTCCGAATGCAAGGTGCCCTCCCAATGGAAAACCAGCAGGACAGTTCTACTGTTCAAGAAGGGAGACATTCACGACATCGGCAACTATCGCCCCCATCTGCCTGTTGTCTGTCATCTACAAGCTGTTTACACAAGTCATCCTGAACAGGATTAGCAGAACACTAGATGAAGGACAACCATGCGAGCAAGCAGGTTTCCGGAAAGGATTCAGCACAATCGACCATATCCACACAGTAACCAAGCTCATTGAGGTTTGTAGGGAGTACAAGATGCCACTCTGTCTCACATTCATTGATTTACAGAAAGCCTTTGATTCTGTGGAGACTGAAGCAGTCATCGAAGCCCTAGTCAAACAGGGTGTTCAAACCCAGTACATCAAGATCCTTCGTGAGCTGTATTACGGATTCACCACCAGGATTTCACCATTCTACAAAGAAGTGATCATTGATGTCAGAAGAGGGGTTCGACAGGGTGATACCATCTCACCGAAACTCTTCAGTGCCACCCTCGAGAACATCATGAGACAATTAGAATGGGAAGGAATGGGAGTGAAGATAGATGGTCGGCAACTACACCACCTCCGCTTCGCTGATGACATCGTTATAATAACACCAAATATTAGCCAAGCGGCACAAATGCTGGCTGACTTTGACCGCTGAATGTGGAAAGGTAGGTCTACAGCTGAATCTGAAGAAAACTATGTTCATGAGAAATGAACTAGTTCCAGAGGCCCCATTCATTCTCAATGGAACAAACATCTCTGAATGCAGCAGTTATGTGTACCTAGGTCAAAAAAGTCAACATGATGAACGACCTAAAACCTGAGCTGCGCAGGAGGAAGAGAGCAGCATGGAATGCCTTCAAAGGCATCGAATAAATAGCTAAAAGGACAAAGAACCTCCGGCTCCGGGCACATCTCTTCGACACCACCATTCTACCTGCATTAACATACCCCTCGGAGACCTGGGCCCTACGAAAGCAGGATGAGAATGCTATTCGGGTCTCCCAGAGAGGCATCAAAAGAGCTATGCTTGGAATATCACGTCTCACTCAAGTGAGAGTCGAATCCGGAGTTCTGACCTCCGTCGCTATTCCAGAATCAGGGACACTGTCTCGTTTGCCAAGGCATCGAAAATCAGATGGGCTGGACATGTAATGCGATTTGGAGACAACCGCTGGACTAGAGCCGTTACTGACTGATTCCCATGGGATGTCAAAAGATCACGTGGCTGCCCACCTACAAGATGGTCAGACTTCCTTGTTAAGACCCTGAAGGAACGGTTTGAGGCTCTTCATATTCCTGAATCAACCAGATGCCATTGGGCTACATTGGCAAGTGATAGGGTCCAATGTTACTGGCGCCCGCTGGAGCAAATCGATGAATAACGGGATTCAAGTGATCAAGTGATTCTTATCAGGGAATAATAAGTCTTGTTTAGACAACAATAGATCTAACACAAAACTACTGCATTTAAATTTTAATAAGTAATTCTTGGAACAGATTAATTGTTGAAGTTAGAATTTACATTCCTTACTTTCTTCTGCCATAAACATTGACACTTTTGTGAGACGGAATCTAGAGCAATAATTTAACAAATATGAGTTGGATTTTTTTAAAATCTTATTATAGAGGCAACTTGGCTGTTTTACTTTAAAATCAATCTTATCTCTATTTTCCACAATGTACCCGCTATTATTCCAAACAAAAGTAATTTATGTTTGCAAATCACCAAGTTGTTACCACTAAAAGAATATTTAAATCTCTCTCAAGCAGCTCTTTCCTATTTTTATTACTTTAAACATCATTTTAGTAGAGCCACAGAGATATACTAAAATCACTGTGAAGTTACTTATTTTTTGCCTTGTAGAATTTCAAACTCCTTGATTTGCAAAACAATTTAATGAAATAAAAAATTCAGGGACTGCAAAATTAGTATAGGGGAAACTCACTTCCGTGTACACAACCAGTCTGATTTTCAGCACCACACCTGGTCTCCTGACCTCCAACAGGAATGTTCCCTGAACACAAGCCAGGGGTCAGACTTGAACAGCCAGTATGGCTCACAAACAAAAAAACTCTAAGAATTTTGAAGCAAATTTTGAAACAAAGGGTAAACAATTATTTCCATATATTTATGTGTATCCTCCTTGAGTAATAGGAAACACTCATTATTTTAAAAGGATTTTTATAATGATTATTTTTTTCAAAACTTTAAAATCTGAGCAAAGCAGATGGCTACATATGGTTTAATGCATGAAAATGGTCAATTTGTATTTTTTCAAATGCATTATTTTTCTTTTCTTCATATATTATTAGGCAAATTTTCCATTTATAAAACAGCTGTCTCAAACTTGAGAATATAGCAATCCATATAAGTTGTGTCTAAATCTTTTACTAAAGAGAAACAATTATTATAATGGAGGTAAACTGGAAATCAAAGAAGGATCTCTATTAAGAATTTTATTCTTCATTTAAGATTCTGTATCTCAGTCAAAGCATCAAATAAGAGAAATTTCCTTATCTGTAGAGTCTCTGATGTTCATAGGCATTTACCACACAGCGTGATCACTTGCAGTCTGCAAGTGTGTCTGCACTCTATATCAAATACTTCATCTCCAGAATGTCTGTTCTTTCAAAGACTGTCTAAATTGTTACCCAAAGTGAGCTAACTGAAAAAAAGAAAACTACACAGTTTTTTTTTCCAGTTTACAACTGGAAAGGATAATTCAGAAAAAGTCACAGGCAGAATTTGGAAAAATTCAGGATTTAGTTCTGTGTAAAACCCAAAACTCCACCCAAAATTCTTAAAAGGAACAGAATTTTCTTCTACAAAAAACTAGCTTACTGAAACATAATTTGTTCTCTCTTTGCCACTAAAAAAACTACTAAAAAACTACTAAAAATTAATAGGCTAAGTTTACTTCTGATAAACATAACTTGTTAATTTGCATAAGCATATTATATGGATTCCTTTACCGCAATTTTAAATTGAATATAATATTGCTCTTGTGGGCTCAGGAATAATGCCATTTTTCATTTTCAGGAGTCAATCTCCAATGATAAGCACTATCCAGACAGTAATCTAATGGTCTTATTAGCATGGAGTAGCAAATATTAGAATAAGCTGGTTCTCTGATGGAGATTGTCATAATTTCCTGAATACAGAATTTATGCCTGTTTTGTTTATTTTAGTTCTTTGCACTTCAGAATGTTTGAATAGGTTGTGGAAGAGAGAAGAAAGAAACCAAGCCTGCCATTTAGTCTTCAGCCTCTCTCATAGTATATTTTGAGAGGCGTAGCAACATGCTCTGGATCCATTTAAGCCCATGGTAGAGCTCATATATATTGCTATGGCCTAATACCAACATTTTATGGCAAGTGAGGGTTCAAGTTAATATGACACATTCCCAGTTCATATTGTTTTGGACTCACACTCAGCTGTGCACCTGCGTTAAATCTGACTCAGCAAATCCACTTCTGGATCTCTATCCCCAGGATAGAAAATGTTAATTCAGAAGAATGTGTGCACACTATTATTCATTGCAGCACTCAGCAAAAGAGCTTAGAGTTAGATGTCCAAGGATAGATAAGTGGATCACCAAGATGTGTAATGGAATGGAATAGCAGAATAGTACACAGCTGTAAAAATTATGAAATCATGCAGTTCATTGCAACTTGGGTGGAACGGGAAGATAGCATGTTAAATTAAAAAAAAGAAAATGAAGTATAAACAAGGGATAATATCACATATATGTCATATTTAGAATAACTTGGAGAGGGAATGCAATGTTTTAAGGAGCAGTGTTTTTTGCCAAGATCGACCCATTCCCCAGAGTATATGAAGAATAAGGAAAGAAAGAGTGGAGGTGAAGACGAGAAGAGAAAGATGAAATGCAGTTGTGGCCAGTTCAGGGAATTTAGATACAAAACTACTGTTAAGGAATAATGGAGCGAAATATTCAAATGACAGAGTGAACAAAACTTAAATAAAGATAACCAAACTTTAACAATAAACTTAAAAAGGTATCTAGCAGAGGGCAGACAGGAGAACTAAGGGTGTAGGAAGGAACTTGGGAATACTGGTAAAGGGAAGTTGGTATTGCTGGTGGTTGGTTTGGGTTGCAATATAGCATGACTAAAAATCAATGATGAGTAACTTTGCAAATCATGGTACCTTAATAAACAATACTAAAAAATAAAATAAGGGGCCAGAGAGTGAATGCACAGTGGGAAGGGTGTTTGCCTTACATGCAGCGGACCCAGGTTTGATCCCTGGCATCCCATATGGTCTTCCAAGCAATGCCAGGTATAATTCCTGAGTGTAGAGCCAGGAGTAACCCCTGAGCATTGCCGGTGTGACCCAAAAAGGAAAAAAAAATAAAACAAAAAATAAAAACAAGACAAACTAAATCCCAAAGTAAAACTTATCTATCTTAAAACCAACACTATGTTTACTTAAGACATAATGATATAAATTACATTTTTGAAATAAAATTATTTAAATAACATATATCTTCATTTACAAGACAGACCAATTAAATAATGTATTGTCTGAAAAAACTCACTAACTTTACAATGTCTTTTGTCTTTCCAGCAAAGAAAATAAAATCTGATTTTTCTCAAACATACTACTGACAATAATACTTAATTTTGTGATCCACATAATAATTCAAGTTCACCATACAAAATTTATTGCACTAAAATGCGATCTTTATGCCTTTTACACACACCTTTTATTTTCACATTTTTCCCTTAATCTTCCTTTATTCCATTTAGCCTGTATCAATTTTAAGACAGAATTCTGTCTGTTCCTCCCAAAAAGATGTCTTATCTATTATATGTCTTACCCAAACCACACATTTATACTTTTTATAGCTTTAAACCTCTAAGTTTTAAAAGTATTAAAGGAAGTCCCATCACTAGACACAATATTTTTTAAATTTTTTATTATACCACCGTGAGACATACAATTGCAAAGGTGTTCATAATTGGTTCTTGGTAATACAGTATTCCAGCACCCATCCATCCACCAGTGCACCATTTTCACCACCAATGTACCCCACCCCTCCCACCTACCCCCCAGGCTGCCTCAATAGCAGGTAGCCCAGTTTCTTCTCTTTTTCTCTCTCTGTCTCCGCATCTCTCTCCCTCTTCTTTTACACATTGTGGCTAGCCCTGCAGATATTTAGAGTTTATCACTTGTCTCTTTGTGTATATTCAATGGTGAGTTTTAATCTGCCATTACCATTTCCCACACTTAGTAAAACACTGGTATCTATATCCTATTAATGAATGTAGTCATTCTGTATCTGTCCTTTTCCTTTTGACTAATTTCACTCATCATAATAGTCTCCATGTCCATCTATTTGCAGGTAAATTTCATAATTTCATCTTTTCTGAAAGCCGCATAGTATTCCATAGTGTAGATGAACCACAGTTTCTTTAGCCAGTCCTCTGTTCTTGGCATTTAGGTAGTTTCCAGATTCTAGCTATAGTGAATAGCACAGAGATGAATGAAAGAAGTACAGATAGTGTTTCTGCTATGTGTTCTACGGTCTCTCGGGTATATTCCCAGGAGTGCTATTGCTGGATCAAATGGGAGCTCAATATCTAGTTTTCGGAAAAGGCCCATATTGTTTTCCAAAAGGGCTGGACCAGTCGGCACTCCCACCAACAGTGGATCAGAGTCCCTTTTTTCCCCACATCCACGCCAGCACCGGTTGTTCTTGCTGTTTTGGATGTGTGCTAGTCTCTGTGGTGTGAGATGTTACCTCATTGTTGTTTTGATTTGCATCTCCCTGATGATTAAAGATGAAGAGTACTTTTTCATATGCCTTTTGGCCAATCGAATTTCTTCTTTTTGAAAGCTTCTATTCATTTCTACTCCCCATTTTTTGATGGGGTTGGCTGTTTTTTCTAGTGAAGTGCTACCAGTGCCTGATATATCCTGGATATTAACCCCAGGTCAGATGGGTATTGGGTGAATATCCTTTCCCACTCTGTGGAGTGTCTTTGTATCTTAACCGTAGGCACGATATTTGATTTTGCTGAAGAGTTTAAAAAACAACCTAAGATAAACCTTAAAAAATAGTACTGTAAACTTCCACATAAGATTCAGTATGATATTTTCAGCATTTTCACAGCTTAGTGTCTTAATTCAGTCAACCTGGAAATCACTAACTTGCCTGAAATAATCCATTACTGGATGTTTTGTTAATTTGCCTTAAATTAAAGTCAGTAAAAATCCCAAAGTCCAAATATTTATAGAGACTTCTGTTATTTGATTATAAAATTTACCCCTCAAAGAAGTTTACCTGACATCAAATTACATTGCTATTACCACAAATGTCCTTCATTGAAGGACAACCATGCTAGCAAGCTGACTTCTGGAAAGGATTCAGCACAATCGACCATATCCACACAGTAACCAAGGTCATTGAGGTTTGTAGGGAGTACAAGATGCCGTTCTGTCTCACGTTCATTGATTTACAGAAAGCCTTTGATTCTGTGGAGACTGAAGCAGTCAAAAAGCCCAACCCAAACAGGGTGTTCAAACCCAATACATCAAGATCCTTCGTGAGCTGTATTACAGATTCATCACCAGGATCTCACCATTCTACAAAGAAGTGATCATTAATGTGAAAAGAGGGGTTCTACAGGGTGATACTATTTTACCAAAACTCTTCAGCGCCACTCTCGAGAACATCATGCAACAATTAGAATGGGAAGGAATGGGAGTGAAGATAGATGGTCGGCAACTACACCACCTCCGCTTCGCTGATGACATCATTCTAATAACACCAAACATTAGCTAAGCTGCACAAATGCTGGCTGACTTCGACCGAGAATATGGAAAGATAGGTCTACAGCTGAATCTCAGCAAAACTATGTCCATGAAAAATGAGCTAGTTCCAGAGGCCCCATTCACTCTCAATGGAACAAACATCTCTGAATGCAGCAGTTATGTGTACCTAGGTCGAGAAGTCAGCATGTTGAACGACTTAAAACCTGAGCTGCGCAGGAGGAAGAGAGCAGCACGGAATGCCTTCAAAGGCATCAAAGAAATAGCTAAAAAGGACAAAGAACCTCTGGCTCCGGGCACATCTATTTGACTCCACAGTTCTCCCTGCATTAACATAAGCCTCAGAGACCTGGGCCCTACGAAAGCAGGATGAGAATGCTATTCGGGTCTCCCAGAGAGAAATCAAAAGAGCTATGCTCGGAATATCACGCCTCACTCAAGTGAGAGAAGGAATCCGGAGTTCTGACCTCCGTCTCTATTCCAGAATCAGGGACACTGTCTCGTTTGCCAAGGCATCGAAAATCAGATGGGCTGAACATGTAATGCAATTTGGAAACAACCACTGACTAGAGCTGTTACCGACTGGATCCCACGGGATGTCAAAAGATCACATGGCTGCCCACTTACAAGATGGTCAGATTTTTTTTGTCAAGACCCTGAAGGAACTGTTTGAGGCTCTTCATATTCCTGAATCAACCAGATGCCGTTGGGCTACATTGGCATGTGATAGGGTCCAATGGAAATGTTTCTGGTGCCCGCTTAAGCAAATCAATGAATAACGGATTCAAGTGATCAATTGACTTCATTTTATCTCTATTGAACATAATACCTAGTAAGACTAAGTTAAATTTCCTGTTTATCTAAACCACCTAGTTCTTATTAATAAATACGTGTAAGGTAAGAATATATTAAGGTTTATGACTATAGACCTGCATGCTTAAAGATTAACCATCACATTTTCAAGCATTTTCTTCATCAAAATTATCTCCGAATATAAAACTTTTACCCAGATATTTTATTTATTTTTTAATTTATTTACTATTTTTTGTTTGTTTCTTAGGTTATACTTGGCAACGGTCAGTATTTACCCCTGGCTTTCCACTCAGAAATTACTCCTGGCTGTACTAAGGCAACCATATGGGATGACATCTGCATATTATTCCATTGTGTACATGTGCCACAGTTTCTTTATCCAGTCTTCTGTTCTGGGGCACTCTGGTTGTTTCCAGATTCTGGCTATCATAAATTGTGTTGCAATGAATATGAAAGTGCAGATAGTGTTTCTGCTGTGTATTTTTGGGTCGTCGGGGTATCTTCCCAGGAGTGGTATTGCTGGGTCAAATGGGAGCTCAATATCTAGTTTTTGGAGGAATGTCCATATTGTTTCCCAAAAGGACTGGACTAGTCAGCACTCCCACCAACAGTGGATGAGAGTTCCTTTTTCCCAGTATCCACGCTAGCACCAGTTGATCTTGCTCTTTTAGATGTGTGCCAGTCTCTGTGGTTTAAGATAATACCTTATTGTTGTTTTGATTTGCATCTCCTTGATGATTAATGATGAAGAGCACTTTTTCATATGCCTTTTGGCCATTCAAATTTATTCTTTTTGGAAGATTCTGCTCATTTCTTCTCCCCATTTTTTGATGGGTTTGGCTGTTTTATTCTTGTAAAGTTCTATCAGTGCCTAATATACCCTGGCTATTAACCCCTTATCAGGCGGGCATTGTGTTAATATACTTTCTGTTTGTGGATGTCTCTGTATCTTGGTCATCGCTTCTTTTGAGGTGCAGAACCTTTTCAGTTTTATATAATCCCATTTGTTTATCTTTGTTTCCATTTACTTTGTCAATGGTGTTCAGTCTTTGAAGATGCCTTTAGCTTCAACGTTGTGGAGTGTTTTTCCTATGTTTTCTTCTACGTACCTTATAGATTCATGTCTATTGTTGAGATATTTAATCCATTTGATCTGACTATTGTGCACAGTGTTAGAAGGAGGTTTAAGTTCATTTTATTACAAGTAGCTGCTGTTTTTGTAACACCATTTGTTGAAGAGACTTTCTTTGCTCCACTTAATATTTCTTGCTCCTTTATAGAAGATGGGATGATTGTATATTTAAAAGTGTGTTTCAGGATATTCAGTTCTAGTCCATAGGTCTACAGGTCTGTCTCTATATCAATACCATGCCATTTTTATTATGACTGCTTTGTAGTAGAGTTTGAAGTTGGGGGAAAATGATACCTCCCATCTTCTCTTTTCCAAGGATTTATTTAGCTATTTGTGGGGTTTTATTGTTACATACACATTTCAGGAGTGTTTGATAAATTTCTTTGAAGAATGCCATGGATATCCTTACAGGGACCACGTTGAATCTGTATAAAATTCTAGAGAGTATGACCATTTTGATAAAGTTAATTCTCCCAATCCATGAGCAAGGAATGGTTCTCCATTTCCTCAGTTCCTCTTTTATTTGTAATTTTCTTTGTACAGATCCTTTACATTCTTAGTCAAGCTGATTCATAGGTAATTGATTTTCTGTGGCAAATTGTGAATGAAATCATTTCTTTAATATCCCTTACTTTTCTTTTGTTTGCATATAGGAAAATCATGACTTTTAGGTATTGATTTTGCACCCTGTCACTCTACTATAGGATTCTATTATTTCTAGGAGTTTTCTGGTAGAGAGTATAAGTTTCTCTAGGTATAATATCATGTCATCTGCAAACAGTGACAGCGTGATGTCTTCTTTTTTCTATTCAGATGCCCTTAATGTCCTTTCCTTCCCTGATTGCTATAGCAAGTACTCCCAGTACTCTATTGAATAGAAGTGGTGAGAGTGGGCAGCCTTGCCTTGTTCCCATTCTTAGGGGAAGACTTTCCAGTTTTTCCCCCATTAAGAATGACACTCACTGTGGGCTTTTGGTAGATGGCTTTGACTGTACTGAGGAAGGTTCCTTCAATTGCCATTTTATGGAGAGTTTTTATCATGAATTGGTATTGGATTTTGTCAAATGATTTTTCTGCAACTATTGACATGATAATATGATTTTAATTTTCACTCTTATTGATATGATATATTATATTAATAACATTAGCAATTTTAGCTAAACCATGATCTCTTGAAACCTAGAACAACTATCAAACATGCCATATTTGCTTCTTTGCCTTTCTTTCTTAATAACAAACAAAAAAACCAGCATATGTGGTATAATACACAATCATAAAAACTTACAAAACCCCGAGATTCAGACAAACTCCTAAATTATAGCACAATACAAACACAAAGCATGTGACACATGAATAAAGTATGCTCTCAGCATCTCCCAGAAGCCTAAGAAGTCATATGATATTTTGGAAAACTCGAACTTTCTTGATATAATGGAAACCTAGATAATTAAAATTACTAGTTTATACACGTTCCTGATCTTCAGCAATAATTGAGCTTGTTGTCTTTGCTAATGAAATAAATCTAACATCAACATGATGGTTTATACTTCATACTCTGCCTCAAAATTTCTGGAGTTTTAACAAGGTGATAACACATATTTTAAATCACAATTTCCCTCTCTCAGTGCACTTTCTTCCTATGAACTAATAGACAATGGTCACTTGTGGTCTAACAGATAAATTAATCCAGAGATTGGGTAAAAGTCCACAGCTACTCTCATTTCTGAAAATGCTTAAATAATAACTCTTATTTCGAACAAATATTGCAGAGTAGAGTAGGAGCGTTTTGGTGCATGCACCCTAAACTTTTTTTACATTTATAGACACAACAGAGATCAATAATGTTAAATGAGTGACCCATTCATCCCCTGATATTTCACTAACATATTGGGAGTCAAGTAAAAACCCTGTCAGATAAGTAGATTCACAGCAGAATCTACTCCATGCTGACTCCACTAAATTGTAAATGTGCAGATTCGGTTCCATAACCTTTTTGGGGCCAATCAAAGGAGAGGCAAAGGCATGAGTCAGCAGAGCTCTACTGGACAAAGAGATGGTTTTGCCCACACTGTTTTTTACTGTGCTAGGTACCTGCCTTGCACACGGTCAACCAGATTCAGTCTCTGGCACTCAAATATCCCTAAACATTGCCAGGCATGATCCATGAGTACAGAGACAATAATAAGCCCTGAAAAACCCTACTGTAGCCCCCAAACTAAACAAAATGAAAAAGAGTTCTATTGGCAATACGATGACAGATTTCAAGATATCAGACCTCTCCTCAAAAATCGTCTTTCTGAATAGTCTCAAGAACTAAATTGTATAGAGCATAGCAAATTAAAATGCACATCAGGAAGAGTAGGCTCGAGTTCCAGGGGACGGTGAGAGCTAGCCCCTAATGGGATGCTTCCCTGCCTGAGACACTCTCTATCTAAAATATGAATAAAATATCAAGGTTTAGGAGACAGTAAACAGAATAAACTTTCCTTATATTTAGACTGGGACAATGACAGTTATCCTTGACTAACAATGATCTTTTCCTAGTTTAGTACCTCCATATCTGGACAGAGGAAACACATTAAACTTCTTTTATTGTGTCAATTTGGACCTTTGTCATGTCATAATTATTCTGTAAAATAGTTACCCATATCTTTAGAACTTGATGAAAGAAACTTCCTGATTAATTTGTTAAATTAAAAGTTATTTCCTCTTCTGTTCTCTCAATAGTACCAGCACTTTAGGCCTTAGTGTATGAGTGTATGTGTGTGTGTGTGTGTGTGTGTGTGTGTGTGTCTGAATGTACCATGTACTTACACTCATGCAAGAGTGTGTTTATTGTATTGAGGGATCAAGGGATTGTTTGTTTAATTGTGACCTCAAAATTCTGATTCTGCATTTCTAGGAAATGATTTTTAATTCCAGACCTCATTTTCCATGAGGTTAAGAAAATACACAAAATATAGATATTTTGTAATTTTTTCTAGAACTATTTTTAAGTTGTTTTTGTATTTAATTAAATGGCCATCAGTAAACAGTAAGTTTTTTTAAATGCCATTGGGAAACTATCTGTAATTTCTGTGTTGTAAATGATTGACTGGGTGGGAATACAGAGAAGTAAGATGTTCCCCTATCAACACAGTAAAGGTGTATTTGTTAAATGCCTTTATTCAGTATTTGCATGCAATTACATTTTAGTGCTCCCATTGTAATAAATAATTAATCTGACTGCCTAATTACTGATAAATGTATAAGACATGTCCCACTCTAACACTACTACTTCACCTTTCATAATTTTTCCTGGGAGAAGACAGTGAAAAATTTGAATAATTGCCAGATGAGCTCACCATTTAGACTGCCTTTTCTTTAGTTCATTAATGATAGAGTAGGTTTATGTCAGTTTAAAAAGTTAATATTCATAACAGCTAATTTAACAAAACTGTAAAACTACTTGGATATTTCATTTTAAAATATTAGGTAATATATACTTTTATCATTTCATATTTCTATAAATATGTTCTTAAGAAATTTTAAGAGACATATTTTCAATTCTAACTTAACTCAAACTTGAAGAACATTAGTCTATCCTAATTAATTAAAAGAAAAGACGTTTTGAAACACAGTTCGTTTTTCATCCTCAGTCTGACATGTAATTAAAAAATGAGTCTCACACCAGAACAGCATCCCAGCCCAAGGGACAGAGTGTATTTGAGAAGAACAATTCACTAAATATATTCCCCTAATTTCCATTTAACCAAGCCATGTTGTCAGAAATAAAATGCTCTTTAAACATATAATAAAATTGGGACACTCTCCATTTTAAGTATTAAACTAAGGGTCTAGAGCAGTATATTCAACACAGTCACAGTCTATGGGTGAATTATGGCAAATTTCTCAGAGGTCAGTGAATGTGAGGCATATACCCTTAAAGTAAATAAATTAGAAATCTTCTCTAGTAAACAAAGCATTGACAAGTGATAAATGATATCCCTTTTAAGATTCTGTAAATTCTCAAATGGAATTGGAGCTGTGCATGACTTCTGAGGAAAATAGCAATTTTTTACAGAATATTGGAAAAGGCAAGCACTGTCTTTCAATAAATTTCAATACTATTATCAACTGATGAAGGCTCTCAGTTCATGCATTTACTGATGAACCACACTGCTGCTCCCTGTTGTGCGGGGCCACTAAGAGCATTGTGGTTCATCAGTAAATGCATGAACTGAGAGCCGAAAGTACCGAGAGTATCCCACCCACACAGCAGAGCCTGGCAAGCTACCCGTGACATATTTGATATGCCAAAATCAGCAACAATTATAGACCTTGTTCCCATGACCTGAACGAATAGTTGAGACTCTTCGTGTTCCTGGTGCGAGCAGATGCCCTTGAACTACACTAGCATGTGATAGGACGTATGGAGATGTCACTGGTGCCCACTCAAGTAAATTGATGAACATTGGGAAGACAAGTGATACAAGTGATACTATTATCAAAGGATGCTCTGGGGACAAACAGGTAACTAAAACCAAGACAATGCTTCAATTTAGAATTTGGTGTCATTGTTTTAATGACTTGAAAAGACTTGAAAGCTGCTGACAAGAGCTAGAAGTCAAGGTACTGCACTAATTTATTTTACCATCCCGCTAATCAAGGCTCTAATCCAGTTATTTATTTTTAAAAATTTTGTTATAACACCATGAGATAGACACATTTACAAAGCTGCTCATGACTGAGTTTCAGTCTACAATGTTGCATCACCCATCCCTCCACCAGCACATTTCCCACCACCAATGTCCCCGGATTTCTCCTCCCCCCAGTCTTTCTAATTCAATTGTTATAGTAGTACTGATGCAGCTCTCAGGGCTAAATGAAACTTGATTGTACCTAACTCTTTGTAATTAGATTTGTAAGTTATTATTGTGTAGTAATGTTTTTATCTCTTGGTCCTGCCCGACCTTTCCGAGTTTTCTATTTTCTTTGCAATCCTATTACTTTTATGGACTACAGAATAAAATATTTTGATATATGCTATAAAATTTGTCATTCAGTATAACTTTTTACTGCTCTGTTTCATTTATTACATCAAAAAATGTCCTCCACTAATTTAACGGTAAGAGTTTTACATCACTTCCTTTTTGGCATGGTCATGAATAAAACATGATTGACAAAGTAATGGGGTTAAAAAATCCAGTGAGCTTAGATTGGTCTGGAATCATAACAGCTTTAGTTTTAGCTAGTGGAATGGCCCAATTAAATATGATATGGAAGGTTGTGTCTCTGTCATTAAGCAAGACTTATACTATTATCCCATGTTATAGTAAACCACCAATAATCCAAGTGTGTCCATCTATTTGTTTAGTCATCTGTGGTTGGCCAGACTCAACTTTCATATATAAGACATGATTTACAAGCAGGGGGCTACTGCTCCAGGTCTGCTCCTTCAAAGTCATACATTATACAGGAAGGAAATTTGTTTACTAGTTTCTTTCCACTAATTCTCTTTAACCTTATTAATCTTTCTCTGTCTTTTGTATAGCTAATACCTCTTGCTATAGAATCTTCTGTGTCCCACTGACCTGTGTGAATTCCAACCTAATTTCAGAGTAGACTACACTTCTGATTTATAAGTAATAAGAGGATCAGAGAATCAAAAGACATATAGTAACTTTGGTTTAAATATCTATCCATGATCCATAAGCATTCAAATTTCATCAATTTATAGATGACATAGCTTTTAAATACCAAGATGGAAAGACTTAAGATAAAACAGAAATACAGAATGGGACACAAAGCTTTTTCTAATCTGGTTTCATCAATAGTAATCCATTAAATAGGGGTAAACTCCAGATAATCTTCTTTTCTGCAGAAATTTGTGAAACGGCACAGAATGATGTGCAGTCCTAAACCTAATAGCTGTTCCACTGCTATATTTTTATATTTAATTTGGTTTTGTTTCTTGGTGCCACACTCAGCAGTATTTAGGATTTTCTTCTGACTCTGAACTCAGGGATTACTCCTGGTGGGAGACAAGGGACCATAAGGGGTAACAGGGATCAAACACAGGCTGGCCATATGCATGACAAATGATTCAGTCATTTAATCATTATACAATCACTCCCTCTCAAGCCAATTACTGCTAAATATGTTTTAACCTATGTGCTTGTATTGTTGATGTTACATATGGGACATACAAAAAGATTCTTTGAGCTTTAACACTTAAATGGTCAGTTTGGAGAGAAAAACTATAACTTTTAAGACAGATAACTTTTATGAACATTTATCATTAGCTTATTTATTTCAATATCATAAATTCTAAATTTGTATACCTTTATCCCGATTATTGAATATTTTTGGAAGTTTTCATTGTTTATTATACAATTTTGGAGGTGTCTTAGAGTTTGACATATATTATTTTTTGAAGAGTATTTAAAGATATTTTTATACAAGATTCCTGGAATCATTGAATATCATATGGGAAGAAATACTAATATACCTATTCAACACTTCTGTTTATGAAGAATGAGATATATGTCTAGAGATGTAGTACATTACAGAACGTTAACTGGAGATTAAAAATAAAATTTTATAGTCTATTTTGTAATGCCTCATTTATAATTTTTATACATGTAAACAAAAAGCACTAGACTGTATATCTATCACCTGTGCTCAGATGCTCATATTCTCTACGCAGTTACATTAGAGTCATCCATGAAAGGGTTTAAGAGCCAAATACAAAAGACTTAGAGTGCAAGATCCAGAGGAAGATCACTGACTTAAGAGAAAAGATTTTGTTTCTGGAAACTCTCCCTGGGGAGAAGACAACACAAGCAATACAAACAAAATTGGTGTCTTTTCTGAAAACCATAGATACTCAAATGATTTCTTTAATTCATAGATTCAGTTTTAGTAATTTTCCCAAAAACAATGTTCTTAAATGATTTAACATATCTGATTATCTACATTCAAGCTAAAGAAATAAAATAACTGCCACAAGAATTTAAGTAATCTATAGTCTTTTTCAATATTGTCTGTTATTATTTCCAATACTTGTTTCTGACTCCTGAAGGCATAACAAATTGTTACTGCAGGCAGGATCTTATCTTCCTGCATAGAGAATTGGAAACAAGAGAGGGACTTTAAATGGTTGAAACAGAGCAGATCGTTTCTATTGAAGCAGGCGAGAGGGGAGTTAAGGAGGGAAAGGGTGAGGGAGCAAGAAAGGGAGGAAGGAAAGAAGTATAAGGAGAAACAAAGAAGAAAGAAAGAAAGAGAGAAAGAAAGAAAGAAAGAAAGAGAGAAAGAAAGAAAGAGAGAAAGAAAGAGAGAAAGAAAGAAAGAAAGAGAGAAAGAAAGAGAGAAAGAAAGAAAGAGAGAAAGAAAGAAAGAGAGAAAGAAAGAAAGAGAGAAAGAGAAAGAGAGAAAGAAAGAGAGAAATAAAAATGAAAGAAAGGAAGGAAGGAAGGAAAAAGGTAAGGAAGGAAGGAAAAATGGAAGGAAGGGAGGTAGAGAGGAAGGAAGGAAGGGAGGGAGAGAGAGAGGAAGGAAGAAAAGAAGGAAGGAAGGGCATTTTTTGCCCTTTTATTGGGTCTGTTTTCACCCTGTGACATTCTATAAACAGATAATTTTATTTTCCCAATTATTTGTGTTTATTGGCTTGAGGTTTATCAAACCATGTAATGTTCTCAGCATTCTCTTGAGTCAGTGATCAGGGATCTCACTTGGAGGGTTCTTGTGGACCGTATGTGATACGGAGGATTAAACCAGCCTTGAAAACTAGTTTTATTACACATCTTAATTGAATTTAAAGGTTTCCTTTAAATTTCAGTTTACTTGCATAAAAATGATAGTAGATTTCACTTCACTCGTATCACTTGTCTTCCCGTTGTTCACTGATTTGCTTGAGCAGGCACCAGTAACATCTCCATACGTCCTGTCTCAAGCAAACATAGCCCAAGGTAATCTGCTCACTCCAGGTACAGGAAAAGCCTCAAAACATTCAATATATTTGTATTGTGCATGTATGTGAATCTTTATATGTGCATGATTCAAGACATGGTTTAAATGATAAAGGTATTGTGAATAATGTTCATTTGTGAGTAACAATAACATGGTAGAACTGGGATAATATGGTTTTAACTGTATTTTCCTTATCATGTTACTATTACATATGTCACATTAATATATACATATAAATTACATGCATATTAGTACCCAAACACCTGAAGAATTTGCGATCCAGCACTCACTGGTCCGCTCTTCATGCTACCTGTCTGAATGCAAGGTGCCCTCCCAATGGAAAACCAGCAGGGCAGTTCTACTGTTCAAGTAGGGAGACATCCACGACATTGACAACTATCTACCCATTTGCCTGTTGTCTGTCATCTACAAGGTGTTCACTCAAGTCATCTTGAAAAGGCTTGGCAGAACATTAGATGAAGGACAACCATGCAAGCAAGTTTCCAAAAAGGATTCAGCACAATTGACCATATCCACATGATAACCAAGCTCATTGAGATGCCACTCTGTCTCAAGTTCATAAATTTAGAAAACCTTTGATTCTGCTGAGACTAAAGCGGTCATCAAAGCCCTAGCCAAACAGGGCATTCAAACCCAATACATAAGATCCTTCATGAGCTGTATTATGGATTCATGACCAGGATCTCACCATTCTACAAGGAAGTGATCATTGATGTCAAAAGAGGGGGTTCTACAGGGTGATACCATTTAACCTAAACTCTTCAGCGCCACCCTTGAACATCATGCGACAATTAGAATGGGTAGGAATGGGAGTGAAATAGACAGTCGGCAACTACACCACCTCTACTTTCCTGATGACATTGTTCTAATAACACCAACATTACCAAAAGCACAAATACTGGCTGACTTCGACTGAGAATGTGGAAAAATAGGTCTACAGCTGAATCTCAAGAAAACAGTGTTCATAAAAAATGAACTAGTTCCAAAGGCCCCATTCACTCTCAATGGAACAAACATCTCTGAATGCAGCAGTCAAGTGTACCTAGGTCAAGGACTCAACATAATGAACAACCTAAATCCTGAGCTGGCAGGAGGAAGAGAGAGGCATGGAATGCCTTCAAGAGCACGAGGAAATAGCTAAAGGAACAAAGAACCTCTGACTCTGGGCACATCTCTTCAACACCACCATTCTCCCTGCATTAACATATGTCTCAGAGACATGGGCCCCTACGAAAAGCAAAATGAGAACGCTATTTGGGTCTCCCCAACAAGGAATCAAAAGAGCTAAGCTTGGAATATCAAGCCTCACTCAAGAGAGAGAAGTAATCCGGAGTTCTGCCCTCTGTCGCTGTTCCAGAGTCAGAGAGACACTGTCTCGTTTGACAAAGCATTGAAAATCAGATGGGCTGGACTTGTAATGAGATTTGGAGAATACCGCTGGACTAGAGTTGTTACCGACTGGATCCCAAAGGACGTCAAACGATCACGTGGCCTCCCACCTACAAGATGGTCAGACTTCTTCATCAAGACCCTGAACGAATGGTTTGAGGCTCTTCATATTCCTGAAGCAACCAGATGCCATTGGGCTACACTGGCACGTGATAGGGTCAAACTGAAATGTTACTGCCTCCCGCTCGAGTAAATCGATGAATAACGGGATGTCAAGTGATCAAGTGATCAAGTGATAAACTACATATGTAGATACTAATATATTTTTGTGCATATGTTATAGTTCTTAATTATTCAAACTTTAATTCAGAATTAACCCAGGCTATCTTAGTGTCATGGAGAGTGATATTTTAGTGTTCTCTAAGGCTAAGTGATTTCAGTGGCGAACTTAAAAATTGTATTTGAAAATGAACTTATATAGTTTATTCTAATCAGTGCTTTAATGTTGCATTGTCAGAAATCACTGTATCACTGTCTTCCCGTTGATCATCGGTTTGCTCGAGCGGGCACCAGTAACATCTCCATACATCCTGTCACATGCTAGTAGAGCCCAAGGGCATCTGCTTGCTCCAGAAACATAAAGAGCCTCAAACCATTCCATCAGGTCATGGGAATGAGGTCTATAATTGTTACTGGTATTTGGCATATCAAATACAACACGGGTAGCTTGCCAGGCTCTGCCGTGCAGGTGAGATAAGCCTGTAGTCACTCTAATCTCCAGCATTAAAGCGGTCGACCTTGGCTGTGATCAGCTCTTCTGCTGGATGGAGCTAAGAAAATGAAAAGGTGGTTGGATGCCATTTGGGCCAGGCACTTTCTGACCATCCTTCAAAGACCAGCTCAGAACTTTTCCAAAGACTCCAGCCTGGGCTTAGCTCTGAGTCCCAGAACATCTGGCTGCTGAAAGGACGCGGAAGAACGTCCCAGTGGGGAACGAGTCCAAAGGATTCATTGAAAGAACGAAGCACTTGGCACCAGGAACTCGGTAGATACTGCAAAATGCGCATCTTCGTCCATCTTCATCCTGTCCACAGCCCCTGGAAGAAACCTGCCAACACAAGCCACTCCGTCAGCCCGCCCATTTATCCACCAACAATCTCCGTGCCGCCTCCCCACGGGGCAAACTGCTTCCAGTTCTGGCCTGCCGAAGAAGGGGTCCATGGCCCCGGCGTCTGGAATTGGAGGTGAGCATAACCAAGCTGGGATTTTCTACTGCTCAGTGCTTAAGGCTGGGGTTGGGGGGTGGATGTGCCTTAATTTCGCACGGCTCAGAGAAACTTTTTGATGGCAGAGGTGTGCCCTGGCTCTCCCTCCCTGGCGAGTGGAAAGAAGATGAACCCGGGCCACTCTGGGCAGGAGGTAGACGGATGGGTGTGTGGGCATACCTAGGCAGCGAGAAGGGCATATGCTAAGGAGACAATGCTTGGAACAGGTGGAGAACTTGGAGGCAGCCGGATCCGGCGGTATCAGACCCCTGGACAGGCGGAGGCCAAACGCGAGCCACTGCCAAGGTGAACGTCCACCCAGTGGCCAGGGGCGCGCCGCCAAGGGAGGCTTAGCTGCGCGTCCCCTGCGGTGGCGACGCCCATCACCAGGTTGTCGCCAGGTTGTCGCACTGCTGCTACAAATCCGCCCAGAGCCCTCTTTCCTCCCGCCCTCTCTCTCGGCTCGTCCCTTCCAGGGTGGCCTTTAGTGCCACCACTGCACCTGAGGAAATTGGATTACCAAATAACAGCTATTTTCTTTTAAATATCATTACAGAAGAAAACTCAAAATTTAGGAACAGGGGATGGAAAGGTAGTACAGCATTTGCGGTGCTTCCCTTGGTTCCCTACTTCAGCACTGCATATAGCTCTGTGAGCACTGCCAGGACTGACCTGAGTATAGAGAAAACCCAAGTCTTGAGCACTGCTGGGGAGAACCAAATCTGAACTACTGAAAGAATTTTTTTTAAACATTCATAACTCACATTTTTTGTTTAGTAATCTCGAAAAGGGAATCTGAAAACTTAGGATATATATAAAAACCCATTGCTCATTTTCCTAGTCTAGATAACCAATGAAAGAAAGTTTGAGTCAATTCAGTGACAATTTTTATGGAGCTTTAAAATTGGATATTGCGGAATCGTCGACGTCCACAATCCCCACAGGCCTTTCTTTCATCTAAACACAAATATTGAAGTGAACTAAAACAGCTAAAGAGGTATAGATCAGAATTTAGGTCATATTGAAGCAAAAATAAGATTTATAAGCAAACATCTAAACTTCTACAGGACAATTTTCTTTTAAAATTGTTTAATTTAATTTTTCTTAAATTTAAACATAATAACCATGTTCTGTTATTCCCAGGGCATCTTTGAATATTTCTTTAATATGGATTTCACTAAGTTTTGGGGTATGTAGATATCACAAATCACTGCTGGTATTTAAGTTGCCTTAAGAGACAACATATTTTACAAAAGTGAGCTCCCTTTACTTCATCACAGGAATAATAGTTTCCATCACTTGATCACTTGAATCCTGTTATTCATTGATTTGCTTTCGAGTGGGCGCCAGTAACATTTCCATTGGACCCTATCACGTGCCAATGTAGCCCAATGGCATCTGGTTGATTCAGGAATATGAAGAGCCTCAAACCGTTCCTTCAGGGTCTTGACAAGGAAGTGTGACCATCATTTAGGTGGGCTGCCACGTGATCTTTTGACATCCCGTGGGATCCAGTTGGTAATGGCTCTAGTCCAGTGGTTGTCTCCAAATCACATTACATGTCCAGCCCATCTGATCTTCGATGCCTTGGCAAAGGAGACAGCATCCCTGATTCTGGAATAACGACTGAGATCAGAACTCCGGATTCCTTCTCTCACTTGAGTGAGGCGTGATATTCCAAGCATAGCTCTTTTCGATTCCTCTCCGGGAGACCGAATAGCATTCTCATCCTGCTTTCGTAGGGCCCAGGTCTCTGAGGCATATGTTAATGCAGGGAGAAAGGTGGAGTTAAAGAGATGTGCCTGGAGCTGGAGGTTCTTTGTCCTTTTTAGCTATTTCTTCGATGCCTTTGAAGGCATTCCATGCCTGCTCTCTTCCTCCTGCGCAGCTCAGGTTTTAGGTCGTTCATCATGTTGATTTCTCGCCCTAGGTACACATAACTGCTGCATTCAGAGATGTTTGTTCCATTGAGAGTCAATGGGGCCTCTGGAACTAGTTCATTCTTCATGAACATTGTTTTCTTTAGATTCAGCTGTAGACCTATCTTTCCACATTCTCGGTCAAAGTCAGCCAGCATTTGTGCTGCTTGACTAATGTTTGGTGTTATTAGAACGATGTCATCAGCGAAGTGGAGGTGGTGTACTTGCCGACCATCTATCTTCACTCCCATTCCTTCCCATTCTAATTGTTGCATGATGTTCTCGAGGGTGATGCTAAGAGTTTTGGTGAAATGGTATCACCCTGTCGAACCCCCTTTTTTCACATTAATGATCATTTCTTTGTAGAATGGTGAGATACTGGTGGTGAATCCGTAATACAGCTCACGAAGGATCTTGATGTATTGGGTTTGAACACCCTGTTTGGCTAGGGTTCGATGACTGCCACAGTCTCCACAGAATCAAAGGCTTTCTGTAAAACAATGAACGTGAGACAGAGTGGCATCTTGTACTTCCTACAAACCTCGATGAGCTTGGTTACTGTGTGGATATGGTCAATTGTGCTGAATCCTTTCCGGAAGCATGCTTGCTCGCATGGTTGTCCTTCATCTAGTGTTCTGCTAATCCTGTTCAGGATGACTCGTGTAAATAGCTTGTAGATGACAGACAACAGGCAGATGGGGTGATAGTTGCCGATGTCATGAATGTCTCCCTTCTTGAACAGTAGAACTGTCCTGCTGGTTTTCCATTGGGAGGGCACCTTGCATTCGGACAGGTAGCGTGTGAAGAGCCGAGCTAGTGTATTGATGAGTACCGTCGGCAGATTCTTCAGGTGTTCAGGTCTGACTTTGTCTGGGCCTGGTGCTGTTCCCTTCTTTATGGACGAGATGGCATGTCGAATTTTAGAAAGGAGAATGTTGGGAATGACATATCCATCCTTTGTAATTTGGTATTGGCAGGTTGATGTAGCTATCAAAGAGATTTGAGTAGAAGTCCTCGATAATCTTCATTGCCTTTCTGAAAGATGTGATAGATCCATCAGGGCATCGGAGGGCAGTCATCTTGGTCTTATAGTTGGTGAAGGACAGGCGGGCAGTGCCAATGCTTTTCCCTGCTTCTGCTGCATCTTCCAGTATTTCTGCTCTTCTGTCTTTGAGGTCTTCTTTTATCTCTTCTCTCCACCGTTTAGCAAGCTTGAAAGTTAGCATTTGGTCTCCTGAGGCTCGTGCCTTGCCACGTTGGCGAATGAGCTCAAGAGTTTCTGAAGACAAGCGTCCTTTTTGTGTCTTTCTCTCTCTCTCAGCTTTCTTCGCACAATCATGGAGGTGCTGAACCAGTTGGTTGTATTCTTCATTGATGTCGTCCAATGATGTTATCTTCCTATGTTGCCGCAATGGTGCCAAAGAGTTCCCAGTTGGTGGTCGTTCTGGGACTTCTCTTCTTAAACTTTGCAGCCTTTTCTCCTCCCGTTGTGGGAAGTAGAATTTTGCACGAAGGAGATGGTGGTCCGATTCTGTTTGGAATTTGTGGACGACAGCTACATCGGTCACACAAAACCGTCGATTGAAGATGATGTGGTCAATTTCATTGTGGAATTGTCTGCCATGAGATTCCCATGTCCAACCTTTCGCTTCAGCCTTCTGAATCTGTGAGTTCCCATGACTGGTCTTGGTGGACATGATGAACTCAGATAGTCTCTCACCCTGTTCATTCCATTCTAGGCCATGGGTCCCGATGTGGAGTTCTTCAGCCGATCTTCTTGGTCCAATCTTGGCATTATAATCACCGACTATGATCTTGTAGAAGGTGTGATTTTTTTATAGAAATCCTCCAATTCCATGTAGAACTTCTCAATTTCATCTTCCTTGTATGTGGATGTTGGTGCGTAGACAATGAAGATAGAAATTGCTGGCAGTGGGCCTCATTCTCTTCAAGTGTAATCGTTCTATTCGGTTTGTTAGGCATTCAAATGAATCAATGTTGATGGCCATGTTCGTGTTGACAAGGACACCACTGCCACTGACGCCTCTTTTCATCGCATGTTCCAAGGAACAATTCTTCTCCGGTGTCAAATACAGCATGATGCAACTGGCGCCTCCTCGTCTCAGTCAGACCAATGATGTTGTACTTGATCTTTTTGCGCTTGCACCATCAGATCCTCAATATAAGCTTCTGATGCCAGCGCACGTGCATTGAAAGTATAGACAGTTATTTTAGTCCTTCTTTGTTTGGCAGCCTAGGATGACCATGAAATTTTATCAGGCACTGCTTGTTTGCCTTTTTACTGCTGCCGTATTAAGGGCTATTTTAGGGTCAGGTAAATAAACACATCTGTTACTGGATTTGGCATATCGAACAAGCATCGAACAGCTTGCCAGGCTCTGCCATGTGGGCGCTATATACTCATTACTTTGTTCGGCTCTCTCCGAGGGGTGGTTAGAATATTTATGGTAATTTGGAGGTATATTGGCGGCCTGCGCAGCCGCCCGCAATGGGGAAAGGTGGTTTCTGCTCTGCGGGGTGTACCTGTGTCTTAGGCTCAAGCATTCCTGGGCTTGAAGTACTTTCCTCTGAAGGGCAGATCTCTGCAGGGTGGGTCCTTGTAGGCTGGGTTTCTGACAAGCCAAGCTGGAGATTGGATTAATCTGCGGGCTGGAGACTGGATTAATCTGCTGGGTGGAGATCTTACCAGCTGTAGAGTGTGGATTGTGAAGATCACTGCCAGCAAGGTGTGGGGGTTTCTCTGGGCTCTTCCGAGGCTCCATCGGGATGGTGGACTTGGGTCGGAGAGTATCTCTTGATGTGTCTATAGTTTCCATAGACACATCAATTCAAGATCCATTTAATCCATAATAACCCTGCCTTTTTCCATACTTAAGCTTTGGCCAGACTTATTTCATCTTGTAGCATATCTATTTTTTTTTTCATTTGGGGGTCACATCTGATGATAACCAGGGATTACTCCTTGCTCTGTACTTAGGAAATACTCCCGGTAGTGCTCAGGAAACCATATGGGATGCCAGGGATCGAACCCTGCATGCAAGGCAAAAGCCCTCCCAACTGGACTTGGCCCCTGAAGCATATTCTTATAATATTTATCTTCTTTTTTGTTCCTCAAGTCAAGAACCTTTCTCCCTAGGTTCCAAATTTTATCTTTATTCCAAACTTTCCTTCCCTTTCAATTTGATTTAGCCCCATTGTTACTAACAATATGTATATCTTCATGTAACACATCGTTGAAGTACAGTATAAAGTCCTAATGCTTTTCTCTTTATTCTAGTCTGGGATATTTCTTTAAAAAAAGCATGACTTTGCATTATTTGATAGCTTATTAATAACTTCATTATACTATTCTTGTAAGAAAAGCAAAATGTATGTGTTTTACTCGTTAGTGTAGTTGCAGAACCATAACAATAGCCAAATCAAAGTAATTAATGTTGTCTGAATCAATATACAAATAGGTATTATTAACTCTTATGTTCTAGTACTTCAATTGTTTGAATCCATTTGGTATCACTGTCTTGACTCCCTTAATGTTCTGTAAATTCCATGATAACAGAAATGTTACTTTGAATCCTTTGGAGACTAACACTATATCGACATCATAGAAGAGGACATTTGTATTCCTTGATAATTATTAATTGTCTGAATATAGGTGTTAAATATTTCATAGACTAAATTTATGATTCTTAAAAAGGACTCTGATTCCATATTGGATACTAAAAATTGATGGCAAAAGCCATATACATTGCCACCTTTAAACAGAAAGAGAGGAGAATACCTGACTTTACAGTTATAATAAGTATATTATAACATAATCTGAATTTATTTCTCTCTGATTTGTTTGTATGATTGCAAGAGTATATTAGAGATAAGAAACAAGAAGACTTTAATTTTTTAGAAAACGAAATAATTTGTTATCATGAACATGAAACAGAAAAACAATAATAAGTAGAAATTATATAGTGTTGAGAAATAAATCTGGAAATGAGAACAAAGTCAGAGTCAAGGGTTCCTACTTGGTTTTAATATCCACATCTACAACAAATTGCATCCTTCACTTTCTTCCCCTGACCTTTCCTTTTTAAAGCAGTTTCTAACTCTAGATTATGTGAATTAAATAAAGTATAGGTCAGTGAGTCTGCTCTTTCTCCTTCAGAAGTATTTTATTTTGGAAAGTGATGGACCTACTGATGATGTAGCAAAAACATTTGCAGTGTCATGCAGCTGCAAGTTAAAAATGCTCTGATGAAGCTCACAGTGGTAAAGTGCATTTTTCTCCTGGTGAATGTATTGAGAGCAAAATGGAGATATAGTCTCTATTCATAAGAAGTTGACATTTTGTGTGGTGTTTTTAATAAATGTGTGGACTTTGTTTAAAATCCTCTGGTCACTTATTTCTAAGTAAGATTACTCCAAAATCTCTCCGGTATCCAGTCATTTAGACAAACCACAATTCCATTCCATTTCATTAATGTGGCATGCCAAGGCTTCACTAAGAGAAATACACTGTATACTTACAAACAGACCCAAGTTTTGCAGGAGTTTCTTCTACCAAAATATTTTTCCTAGAAGATACATAGCACTTGGCAGTCACCCGCTAAATATCAAAATAAAATGAATAAATATGAACTTTAAAATAGTAAGAAAATGTAAGAGAGGACAGCAGTAAGGCACATGCTATACAAGGGACAACCTAGGTTCGATACCTGTCACCCCATATTCCCGCCGAGCCCCACCAGGTGTGATCTATTAGAGCAGAGACAAAGAGTAAGCACACTTAAGTGTGGCCCAAAACAATTGAATAAGCAAAAATGTTAGGAAAATCCAGAAAAGGGGTAACTTTAAATACTAGAAAGTGATTTTTTTACCCAGTCATAACTCAGTGGTTTCTGTCTTATTTTCTTGCTTCATTTCAAATATTTGTCATTAAACTAGCAGCACAAATGCCTAGGTTTGAGAAATGATATTTGGTAATAGTACACATGCTT
>JAJIBD010003707.1:0-35021 GCA_021461705.1 Cryptotis parvus
CCACTGTGCTCTTTTTAGTAACCCCAGGCCTTGAACATTTTGGTGGTGTTTGATGCTTTCTGACTATTAGCCGGAAAGTTCTCACTGCACATTGCCCCGAACCCGTCTCATGGTGTGAGCCACCCCACCTCACCCGCCTTGCTCCTAGAGCAGAATGCCATCTGGATGAAGTCCAGTCTGGGGGGGTCTAGTCACCCTAACCAAGGTCCCAGGCACGTGCTGGCTTCTCTGGGAGGTGTGCTCATTTTAGAGGGGAAACATAAGTTCCTTTCACTGTAACATTTATTCCCTAAGTCCAGGGATTTCTTCTGGAAAACTGGCCCATTGGCAGGAGTGAGACATGTCTGAGCTTAGGGTTGGTGCCAAAGAGCCTGCCACACAGGTGCCCCCAGAGTTTAACGGGAGGTGGGTTGTGGGCACAGAGCTGCCCTCCGAGGCTGCCTGAGGAGCAGAGGAGGATTCTCTACCGGCCAGAGAGAGAGAGGGGATTGGGACCGAGAACAGCAGTACAGTGGAGCAGGCTACTCACTGTGCGTACAGGGACACAACCAGTACGGGACGGGGAGATTAATGTGTGTAGAGGACAGCTTGTTACAGTGAGCAGGCTACTCACTGTGCGTGCAGGATAACAGTACAGTGAGCAGGGCACTCGGGTGTGCATACAGTACAGCAATACAGCAGACAAGAATTGCTTGCTGTGTGGCCTTTGTTTATTCTTTGATTTGTTGAAAATGGCCTGGGATTACAGCAATTACAGTGTATAAGGTGTTATTGTGTGTACAAGGACTTATAACCAATTACAGTGGGTAGGCGCTGTACAGGACAACGAGTGAATACAGTGGGTAGAGGCGCTTGCTGTGTGGCCTGGGACAGCAGTACAGTGGCAGGGTGCTTGCTGTGCGTACAGGACGAAGAGTACAGTGGCGGGGCGCTGTACAGGACAGCTTGAATACAGTGGTAAGAGCTTTGCGCATATGTGGCCTGGGACAACGATACAGTGGTAGAGGCTTGCTGTGCGTGCAGGACTTGGCAGTTACAGTGGGTAGGGCACTTGCTTTCTGGCATTACAGGACAGCAGTACAGTGGAGGCGCTTGCTGTGCGATGCGGGACTTACAGCAGTACAGTCAGATGAGGCGCTGGCTGGGACAGCTTGAGTACAGTGGGTAGGGGCGCTGAGCTGGGACAGCAGTACAGTGGGTGGGGCGCTGTAGTACCGGGACAGCAGTACAGTGGGTAGAGGCGCTTGCTGTGTGTACAGGACAGATGTACAGTGGAGTAAGGTCCTTGCTGTGTGTACAGGACAGCATTTGCAGTGGAGGTGATGAGGGGCGCTTGCTGTGCGTACAGGACTTAGCAGCGGAAGTACAGTGGAGTAGAGCTTGCTGTGAAAGTGAGCTGAACTTAGCAGTACGGTGGTCGCGGCTTGCTGTGTGTGGCTGGGACAGCGCCGTACAGTGGGTAGGAAATGCTTGCTGTGTGTACAGGACCGGCCCAGTACAGTGGAGAATGAGGCACTTTTTGTATTGTACAGGACAGCAGTACTTTTTAGTGGTAGTGGCTTTGCTGTGTGTACAGGACAGCAGTACAGTGAAAGCCAGTCTAAACACTTTTATTTGATATTGGGACAACAAAGTACAGTGGGAGCGCTTGCTGTGTGTACAGGACAGCAGTACAGTGGGTAGGGGCGCTTGCTGTGTGTATAGGACAACGGTACAGTGGGTAAGGTCCTTGCTATTGGCTGGAGCAGTAGCTTAATTATATTTGATGGGTAAGGAGCTTGCTCTTGCCGTACGGGGACAGCAGTACAGTGGAGGTAGGAAGCTTGCTGTGTGTGCAGGACAGCAGTACAGTGACCAGTCTCTGCGCTTTTAATGCGTTCAGGACTTAAGCAGTACAGTGGGTAGAAGCACTTTGCTGTGTGTATAGGACAGCAGTACACAGTGGAGGTAGAGGCGCTTGCTGTGTGTATACAGGACAACGGTACAGTGGGTAAGGTCCCTTGCTGTGTGTACAGGACAACGATACACAGTAGTGGGAAGCTTGCAATGAGCGTTCCACAGGATGGCCATTACAGTGGTAAGGTCCTTGCTGTGTGGCTGGGACACCCAGCAGTACAGTGGGTGGAGTCCTTGCTGTGTGTACAGGACAGCAGTACAGTGGGTAAAGGTCCCTTGCGTGTGGCTGGGGACAACCCGGTACAGTGGGTAGGGCACTTGCTGGCCAATTGGCCACCAGGACAGCAGTACAGTATTGAATGCGCTGGCTAAGGCACGTTCGGGACAACAGTACAGTGGGCAAGGGTACTTGCTGTGCATAGAGGGACCCAGCAGTACGGTGGAGTAGGGCGCTTGTTGTGTGTACAAGGACAACCTTTACAGTGGTGATCGCTTGCTGTGTGCGTTTCAAGGACAGCATAGTACAGTGGGCAGGAGTATTGCTGTGCGTGCAGGACCTTTTGTAGCGAGCCACAGTGGGTAGGGCACTTGCTTTGCTTACAGGACCTTGAGCTGTTGTTGTTGAGTGGGTAGGGGCGCTTGCTGTGCGTACAGGACAGCAGTACAGTGGGTAGAGTGGCTTGCTGTGTGTACAGGACAGCAGTACAGTGGTAAAGTAAAACTTTGCTGTGTGTACAGGACAGCTTACAGTACGAAGTGGAGGTAGGGAGGCAAGCTTTGCTGTGTGTACAGGACAACGGTACCTGCAGTGGGTAGGCGCTTGATGTGTACAGGACAGCAGTACAGTGGTAGTGTTGCTGTGTGTACAGGACAACTTGAGTACAGTGGTAGTGCGACCACGCTTTGTGTATTACTTAAGGACAGCAGTACAGTGGTGGGGTGCTTGCTGTGTGGCTGGGACAGCCAGTACAGTGGAAGCGAGGCGACTTGCTGTGTGTATGGGACAGCAGTACAGTGGGTAAGACTTGCTGTGTGTACAGGACAGCAGTACAGTGGGTAAGGCGCTTGCTTTCATGGCATTACAGGACAGCAGTACAGTGGGTAGGGCGCTTGCTGTGTGTACAGGACAACGGTAAGTGGTAGATGCGCTTGCTGTGCGTTCAGGACAGCAGTACGAGTGGGTAGAGGCGCTTGCTGTGTGTATGGGGCAACGGCAGTACGATCAGTGGGGACTTTACTTTGTGTGTATACAGGACAACAGTACAGTGGGTAGGTCCTTGCACTGTGTGTACAGGACAGCAGTACAGTGGTAGGGCAGCTTGCTGTGCGTTCAGGACAGCAGTACAGTGGGTAGACCTTGCTGTGTGTACAGGACAGCAGTACAGTGGGTAAGGTCCTTGCTGTGTGTACAGGACAGCTTGGAGAAGTACAGTGGGTAGGGCACTTGTGTGCAGGACAACAGTACGAGTGGTGAATGTAAACTGCTGTGCGTTCAGGACAAATGGCTGAGGAGTGGGGCAGGGTGCTTGCTGTGTGCATAGAGAGGGACAGCTTGAGTACGGTGGGTGGGGCGCTTGTTGCGCATGCAACCAGCTCTATGGTCAGAATCCCCTAACGGCGGAGTGATCCCTACATCGGCTCTCCTCAATGGGCAGCTGGCTTGATGATGGCGACCATTGGAATCCAGGAGACTCTCTTCGGCCCAGAGGGTGTGTGGCTGGTGTTTGCTGCCACCATGAGGTGTGGCCACAGTGGCTCTGGAGCCACAGCCAGCCCAGGACCGTGTGCACCCACCCTGGGAGCCTGCATGTCAGTCACGGAGGAGCAGCTCTGCGCACTGAGAATAATGGGTTCCTGGGAGAGAGTGGGGGTGGCGGGACAGACTGAGGCCCCGGATGGTGCTGATAGCCCGCCGTCATCTGCCCAGAATCCTGGGCTCAGAGGTACTCCCAGGGTGCAGCTAGAGGTGGGGGTGAGTACAGAGGCATGTTCAGCAGCGGTGAGAGGTCATGAGGTGAGCTGTAAGCTTGAGGTCAGGGTCAGCAGAGAGGTCAGGGGGTCACTATGAACAGCCACGCAGGGGCTTTACTCATTTGATTTCTCTATGCTTTTTCTGTTTGGTTCGGGGACCACACCTGGGAAGTCATTCCCTCTAATTGGTAGTGCCCCTGGACTGTGGGAGGTGGCCTGTTTGACTTTTCTCCCGGGGAGCCAGCCCCGAGGAAAAGAGCTGGGTGAGGCGCTGCCAGCATAACTAGCCAGGACCCTGGGGGGCCTCCGCGCGAATCCCAGCAAGTCACAGCTGACAAGGCCTGGAAGGGGGGATGCCCCAGGAAAACCGAGGTGTGCTAGCGAGCCCCAGTGCTCTGGAGGGGGCCACGGGGCACCGAGGAGTCCCCACAGGAGGAGCCCGAGGACTCCTCTCCCACCTCACGGCTCTGCCCGTATCTGGGCCTTCCAGAGCAATTGAGGAGCCACGGGTGGCCCCCAAGCTCCCTCCCTAGGCAGATGTGCCGGCCCAGTGCAGGTTCCCGGGGCAGCAGCCGCGCCACACCGCAGACTGGCCGCCACCGTCGGGAGAAGGGCCTCGTGTCGCCTGCTCCTTGGAAACCGTGTGGCGGGGAGTGATGGATGAGGCCGTATTCTTCCCTTCAGGGCAGGAGAGCCAGCGTGTGAACGTGGCCAGCCGAGAAGGGGGAGTTGAAAGGCCAAGGGAATGGGGAGACCACGGCGACCCCCGTGTCAGAGAATTGCAAAAAAGCACTGCCCCACCCCTGCTGGTGCATGCGGAGGCACGGACAATGTGGTGCTTTGGTCTCCATGGCGGAAGGCTCCACCGAACTACCCTGCGAGGCCATCCGCCGGGCTGCAGCCTCACAGCGTCTGCACTGGGGCTCCCCAGCCCCTGCGGCTCCCAGTCAAGTGCTCTTTGCGATAGATAGTAGAACCTCCCTGGCACCGCGAGGTAGGGGGCACCGCCAAGAGCAAAGGTGACCTCATGGGCAGCTATTTGTCCCGTTTCCCTGCAGCGAGTGAGCGAGTGGTGCTGGAACAATGGGGTCACCCGGGCCCTCCCCTCCGCCTCCATGCACCACGTCTGTTGGCTGGTGATGTGGAATGGCCAGGGAGCCCCACAGTCAGCTGTTGGCCCACAGTGCCAGTGGCTGGACCGGGGAGCCTCTACCTGTTCTGGGGAGGGGACTGTTGAGGTGTGGGGGCACCCCTCGGGAGAGGCACACCTCTGGTATCCACCTTACCACCAGCACATAAAGGGCACGAGGCACCCCGGGGTCTCTGGCATTTACGTACTTACCTTGACATTTGTGAGGAGACTCTGAGCAGTTGGGCGCAATGGCGAGGGCCAGTGCTTCCCCCACCAGGGTCCACACCGCGTCCGGCTGACACAGCTCAGCACATTGGCCTGGGTTCGGTCTCCTGTGACTCCTCACAGGGCTGTGTGGATCCCCTGAGAAGGGAGCATCTGGGCATGCAACTTGGAAATCATGCTCCACAGGCATGGCCCTGAGGAGAGCAAGTCCAGAAGGGCCCAGACCCAGTCCTCAAGGGTCGCCTGGCCACCTGGGCTACTTAGAGATTGCTCTTATAGAGTGACACCCCACCTCTAGGGAGCCGCACCGGGGCACGGGGCCCGGGAACCCTGAGTAAAGCATGCTCCCAGGATATATGCCGCGGTTAGGCCTACGGAGAATTGCATCTGTGAGTCCCCTGTGAGAAGGCGCCCAGAGGTGGCCCGAGGACAGTAAGCCTGGCTGGCGTGCAGGAGCGAAGCTCGGGAGGGGACCTGGCGGCGGTGGGTGGCAAGCAGAACAGGACCTGTCCACGGGCCCACAAGGCCTATGTGTCCCCAGCCACTCGCTCAGCCACTCTGGTGACCACCACCCAGCTGCTTGGCCTGGGGAGTGACCGAGAGCTGAGGGGATAGACACCTTCTCCTGAGCAAGAGTGAAAACCCCAGGCATGGAGAGGCAGAGAAGCATGTTGTTTCGAAACCATAGGAGGATGGAGGAGCCTCTGGAACCCGGGTGGACTCGAGACAAGTGGACAGAAGGAGCTGTACGGGCCTTGTGAGAGGGGCGGCCCAGACCTGGGCCGCTGGCCGAAGGGGACTCCGGGCCGAGCAGGCGGGGGCTGGGCAGCGCGAGGTGCCAGCAGATGGATGTATTTTTCTTGAGAGGCTCAGTTGCCAGAGAGAGAGGCCAGGTCTTTACTGGACAGGCTACCAGTTGTAATTAAGGCTGGAGCGAGCGTCAGGGGACAGGACTCTCAGCTTTCTCTTTCACCTGAGCTTTTCAGGTCAGGAGCAGAGCTCCTAAGTGGGAGAGGGCAAAGAATCTGCTGAATGAAAACGGAGTTCTTCCTTCCAGGCTCTCTCCCCAGGTGCAAGGCTACCCGAGTGGACTTAGCGAGAGAGAAGCTTAATCCGTTGCTTAGTGAGATCGATTGAGGAGGAACGACTGGCCTTTGACCAAGTCCCGGCATCTTTGCCTTATGAAAGAAAGCAGAGAGGGAGATGGAAAGAAAAAAATGAGGCTCAGGGAATCCGAAACGAAGCCACCGGGAAACTAGAGAAGAGAAAAGCGGCCGATTTGAGCCAGGGCGGTCCTTGCGGTCCAGTTTACGGGGCCAGAGGCAGTGCAGGTAGGGGAGGGGCCCAGCCCGGCCTCGCCACCTGGCCACTCAGGGCTGAGGGGTACCACACCCTTGAGACAGTGGCAGGCCGGACAGGGCGGGGAAAGGCCCTCCCTCGGAGGAGGCTGGGCCCGCGGCTCCGAACCATTCGCCCTGCGTTTGAACCTTGAGCCTAATAGCTAGCAGATTGGGGCGAGCATGGGTTTTTTGATGGAGCAGCTGGCCCCAGGAGCTTCCCTCTCCAACCGCCTCTCCTCACCCGGCTCCCCCGCAGGCCATTGAGAAGGAGCAGGACCGCGGTCCCCATGCTCCCGGGGCAAGGCAGTCACCCAGTCCCCACTCTAGAAAACAGGACCAGAGCTACCAGTAAACTGCAACAGCTCAAGAGCTGGAAGGTTCCAATGCCAGGGGAGTGGGTGCCCGGCGGGGAGAGTGGGATGTAGCTTAAAAACCAGCCTACCCCCCCTGTTTGCCTGCACCTACCCTCTGCCTTTTCGCTGTCCCTGGAGCCCAGCATAGAGGGTGGGGTCAGGGCAGTCCCAGGCCTTCCGACACTGGCAGTACAGCTCATCCAAGGAGCCTCCCCGTTCCATCTGGACTTAGGGAGCCCAAGTCCACTCCATTCCCAACTGCTCTCGTCTCCTACCACTAACACAGGGCCAGAAGGGCCTGCCCAGACCTGGGAGGACACCTGCCTTCACCCAGCACCATCAGCTCACGCAGCTTGGAGCCAGGTCGGGCCATAGTCTCACGTCCCTAGAGAACCGCTTCTTCTGGGGTCCGTCCGAAGCCCAGGTCTGGGACTTTCCCTCTCCTGCACCTAGGGCCTTGGCCTGACCTTCCATTGGTCTCTGTGATTCCGTCTGTCAGCAGGGCGTGTCTCACTGGGCACAGGTGCCCCCACCTGCACGCCACACACCTGCACACCCACATCCCTACACACCCCACACCTGCACACCCACACATTACAGACCCCCCCCACAACCCACCCATACACTTCACATCTGCACATCCATACACCTACACAACTATGCCACACCTACACACCCACAAACCTGACACCCCATACCCACACACATGCATGCACATCCACACCTGCACACCTTACACCTTTACACCATCACATCACCCCCACACCCAACCTGTGCATGTTCATACCGGCTCATACCCCCCACATCGCATTCCCACTCGCGCACCCCTGCCCACATCCCTCTTACCCTAACCCCAGCCCCTCTAGGGACACCCTTCACAGTTGTTTGGGAATCGGAGCACCCTTGGGATGTTGCATCCGCTGCCTCTGTTACCTGCTATGGCTGTCCCTGAGCAGCCCAGGGACGGCCTCCTTTCCTTTGGGGCCCTGCCAATCCTCACCGTGTTCGACATGCCCCTGCTCAGCACCGTGCCCACACTCACCTACTTGGCACAGAGCCAACCCTGCTGGGCTGCAGGAGAGTGATGGGGCCCAAGAGCCATCCCACCAGACCTGAGGAGTGACCAGGCCCACAGGCCATCCCCAGTCGGGACCTGGAGGAGTGACCAGGCCCACAGGCCATCCCCAGCGGACCTGGAGGAGACCAGGCCCACAGGCCATCCCCAGCCAGACCTGGAGGAGTGACCCGCCCAGGCCATCCCCAGCCGGACCTGGAGGAGTGACCAGGCCCACAGGCCATCCCCAGCCAGACCTGGAGGAGTGACCAGGCCCACAGGCCATCCCCACCATGACCTGGAGGAGTGACCAGGCCCACAGGCCATCCCCAGCCAGACCTGAAGGAGTGACCGGCCCACAGGCCATCCCCAGCCAGACCTGGAGGAGTGACCAGGCCCACAGGCCATCCCCAGCCAGACCTGGAGGAGTGACCAGAAGCCTACAGGCCATCCCCAGTCAGACCTGGAGGAGTGACCAGGCCCACAGGCCATCCCCAGCCAGACCTGGAGGTGACCAGGCCCACAGGCCCCCCAGACCTGGAGGAGTGACTTCAGCCCACAGGCCATCCCCACCAGACCTGTAGGAGTGACCAGGCCCACAGGCCACCACCAGACCTGAGGGACCAGGCCCACAGCCCCGCCAGCCAGACCTGGAGGAGTGACCAGGCCCACAGGCCATCCCCAGCCAGACCTGGAGGAGTGACCAGGCCACAGGCATCCCCAGCCAGACCTGGAGGAGTGACCAGGCCCACAGGCCATCCCCAGCCGACCTGGAGGAGTGACCGAGGCCCACAGGCCATCCCCAGTCAGACCTGGAGGAGTGACCATGCCACAGGCCATCCCCAGCCAGACCTGGAGGAGTGACCAGGCCCACAGGCCATCCCCAGCCGGACCTGGAGGAGTGACCAGGCCCACAGGCCATCCCCAGCCAGACCTGGAGGAGTGACCAGGCCCACAGGCCATCCCACCAGACCTGGAGGAGTGACCAGGCCCTCAGGCCATCCCCAGCCAGACCTGGAGGAGTGACCAGGCCCACAGGCCATTGCCAGCCAGACCTGGAGGAGTGACCAGGCCCACAGGCCATCCCCAGTCAGACCTGGAGGAGTGACCAGGCCCACAGGCCTTGCCCATTCAGATTGGGAAGAGTGACCAGGCCTACAGACCATCCCCAAACCAGAGCAGGAGGTTTGACCGGGCCACGGGCCATCCCAACCAGATCCTCTCCACGAGGACCCCCGCCACCCGCACGGCCATCCAGCTTCTGATCCTTCTTTTCCTCCTGTTGTGGCCCAGTCCCCTCTTCCCTCCGGCTCCCTCCAGCCTTACCTCTTTCCTCAAGCCTTTGGGCAAGTGCCCGCTCTGGCCAACCCGCCTTCTCCGTGCCAGGCGCCAAGGCTGCTAGAAAACGACAGCAACTGGGCAATAGCCGCTGCAGTAACTGTGCCTGCAGCTCTCGGCTTGGACGCTGCCTCTCACTGGCCACCCTGACCAATGTCTTTCCTGTTCTCCACAGAAGCCCTCTCAGCCCTCATGGCCCCTCCAGCCCTCTCTCTCCTCCCAGGCCCCCCAGGCCCACAAACCCAGACTGGAACCTTCCCGACCACCATTCCTTCTGCTCCTCCCCAGACCTGCTGTCCCATTGCTGGTCCTGCAGATTGGCTCCTGCCCTTCTGTCCCTGCAGCCACACCTGACTCCTTCCTGTCACCCATTAGCCGCCTCTGCCCTCCCAGGTCCCCTCCCTGCCCCCGGGGGTGAACTTCACGCCACAGCCCTGGTCTCTGCTGTCCCCAGTGGCCCCGGTGTCCCCAGTGTTACTGCTCGAGCCTCATCCACTCTCTCTGAGCTTGAGGAAGAAGTTCCTGCTCCCAGCAGTTCCCTCCTGCACCATCTCCCCTCAGCCCCCATGAACACGGGCCCAGAGCCCTGGCTGCCCCTCTGCCTCCAGGGTCCGGCTGCTGGGCGTCTGCCAAGGGACCCCCGTTGCACTGGTCTGGGCCTGTCTGCATTTGCCACCCCTCATCCCAATAGTTGTAGACCCAGAGGCCTCATCCAGACCCACAGGGCCCTTTCCCTGGCTGCACAGGAAAAGGCGGGAGGGTCCGCTGCACCTGGTGGTGCCCAGGACTTAACCCTGGCCCTGTGCTCAGCAGCCTGTCATGGCAGTGCCCCGGAGGGTCATCTGCGGTGCTGGGGCTCTCACCCGGTCAGCCCCATGTGAGGCTTAACACTGGACCCCTTCACGTCTCTCCAGCCCCTGGGGCAGAAAGTCTGTTTGTCTAGTGTTGGGGCTCATTTGGGACCCCCCCAACAGTATTTGGGGTCTGTCAGGTTCTCTGGTCCCACTTAGGGCCGACGACCATCCCTCAGGCCAATGAACAAAGAGCCATGAGCCCAGTTTAGATAATCCAGATCTTTACTTCTTCCACCTTAATTCCACACAAACTACCATGCACACACTCCACACCACACCTGCCGACCAACTCACACTGACCATGTGCCACCCACACACTTGTGTGCCGACCTCCAAACTCCCAAGAAACCAAACACCTCTGCAGAGGCTGGGGGCAGGCATAATCAAAGGCCAAAACTGGCTGCCTCCCCAGGGGCACCACTCCCTGTGGCCCAAGCTTAAGAGATGCTAATGCAGAGCACTGCCTTCTCCTCCCAGGCTGATAAACAACCACTTCAGTATTACATCTAGTTTTCTTGTATAAACACAGCAAGAGAGAAAGAGGCATAATAACTATACCCGAGATTAAAAAAGCTAGGGTGGACTTCCATGGGGAGATCACGCCATGTGATCCAAACTATGTTCCCTATGGCAGACCGATCATTCCTCCCCTCAGGTCCTATCTCCAACAACAAACAGCCTTCCTCTCTGCCACGGCATTTCTTAAGTGCTCTGCTCTGCTTCAGAGCCATTCACACTGCGAGGCCATTCAGGCTTGTCTTAGGTGAGGCAAGCTGTTCTGACCTTCGCTTCTGGGTTTATTCTGAGTAGTCCAATTTTGTAGCCAGGGTGAACACCCTTCCTGGTACCATCCAGTCCCTAGTAGGGACCCGTGTATAGGGGAAATGAGGAATTAGATCCAATCTAAATGGTATTGGAACATATAGTTAGAAAAATATGACGGGATGTCCAGGAGCCATCAATTCAGAGTCAAACTAACTCATAAATACCTGCCCCCGCTCTCCTTTTGTGATTATACAAACACAGAATCCCTTTGGCCTAAACATTTGGCCTAAGCATATGTGAAAGACTTATAGGAAGGAGAAAAACAATCCCTCATCAGCAATGCAGAAGAAATCCAGGTGGGTGTAACCCAACCGCCCAGAAGGTCCTAAAAGTTCTTCTCGGCCTTCCTCCCGCAGCCTTTCCACCACATCTGGTGGTTCCCGCTCCCAGTCCTGCCTTAGGGCCTTTGCACATGCCCTGCCCACACCTCCCTCCTCCCCCTGTCTGATTCTCCTGTTGAGGTCACTGTCTCCTGCAGACCCAAGGCCCATTTCTGCTCTCAGCATGGATCCAGCGCCTACCTGACACCTGACTTGCTTTCTCCTTTCTCTTCAGGTCAAACTAGCTTTCACACTGGACCACGAGACTGGACTGCCACAAGGGTGCCACGTCTATGAATACCGCGACAGCAACAAGTAAGCCCCGGGCCTGGCCAAGGAGTCTGCGTGGGGTCAGTGTGTGCCCCCTGACCCCAAGGCCACTGCCCTGGAAGTTTTTTTCAGTCCAGTCTCTGGATCTTAAAGCCCTTGTAGGAGAGCACATGGAGGGTTGGAGGAATGGGAAAAGGGGTCAGTCTGGATTGGGGTGGTCTGTCCTTCCAGGTTCCTGCATACCCCCACCCCCAGCCTTGCTGACCCCTGCCCCTGGGGTTCGGTGTGTGCTGTGGTGTCTGACCCATACACCAACCCGGTCTGGTTCTGAATTTTTCAGGGCAGGGCGCTCTCGAGGAGAGCCAGTGGCTGGGAAAGCACAAACACAGTAGGACGTGCTTCTCCTCACTGTTGCCCCACCACGGCTTTGCCCTCATCACCGCTCCTGTTGTCCATGCGTAACCTCTGGCCAACTCCAAGTGTGAGACCGTGACACTGAGGTGTGAGGCGGCAAGGGAGCAACTTGAGGAAGACGGAGCAGGGGATGAGGAGGGCAGTGGCTTCCCTGAGCACCTCCTATGCTGAGCATAGCCCTGACCTGCCCAAGCCTAAGGTGTCGCAGCCTCGTGTGTCCAGGCCGGTGTCCCCTTGCCTAGGGCCCAGGAGCATCAGGCGGTCTCAAGTGTCACATCCCCCCGTCCCGAGACAGCAACAGTAAGCCCCCGGGGCCTGGCCGAGGAGTCTGCGTGGGGTCAGTGTGTGCTGCCACACTCGCGCCCTCTGCTCTGTGGGGACCGGGAGAAGGCTGCCACTCTCGCACCCTCTGCTCTGTGGGACGGGGAGAAGCCGCCACACTCACATCCCTCTGCTCTGTGGGGTCGGGGAGATGGCCGCCACACTCACGCCCTCTGCTCTGTGGGCGAGGGGAGAGGCCGCCACACTCACATCCCCTCTCTGCTCTGTGGGGGACGGGGGAAGGCCGCCACACTCACATCCCCTCTGCTCTGTGGGGGGAGATGGCCGCCACACTCACGCCATCTGCTCTGTGGGGACAGGGAGAAGGCCGCCACTCTCGCCCTCTGCTCTGTGGGACGGGAAGAAGGCCGCCACACTCACATCCTCTCTCCTCTGTGGGGGACGGGGAGAAGGCCGCCACACTCGCCCTCTGCTCTGTGGGACGGAGAAGGCCGCCACACTCACATCCCCTCTGCTCTGTGGGGACGGGGGAGAGAGGCCGCCACACTCCACGCCCTCTGCTCTGTGGGGACGGGGAGAAGGCCGCCACACTCACGCCCTCTGCTCTGTGGGGACGGGGAGAAGGCCGCCACACTCACTCCCTCTGCTCTGTGGGGACAGGAGAAGGCCGCCACTCTCGCGCCCTCTGCTCTGTGGGGACAGGAGAAGGCCGCCACTTTCGCCCTCTGCTCTGTGGGGACGGGAAGAAGGCCACCACACTCACATCCTCTCTGCTCTGTGGGGACGGGGAGAAGGCCGCCACACTCGCGCCTCTGCTCTGTGGGGACGGAGAAGGCCGCCACACTCACATCCTCTCTCTGCTCTGTGGGGACGGGGAGAAGGCCGCCACACTCGCGCCCTCTGCTCTGTGGGGACGGGGAGAAGGCCGCCACACTCGCGCCCTCTGCTCTGTGGGGGACGGGGAGAAGGCCACCACTCACATCCCCTCTGCTCTGTGGGGACGGGGAGAGGCTGCCACACTCACGCCCTCTGCTCTGTGGGGCGGGGGGAGAAGGCCGCCACACTCACATCCCCTCTGCTCTGTGGGGACGGGAGAAGGCCGCCACACTCACATCCCCTCTGCTCTGTGGGACGGGGGAGAAGGCCGCCACACTCACGCCCTCTGCTCTGTGGGGACGGGAAGAAGGCCACCACACTCGCGCCCTCTGCTCTGTGGGGACCGGGAGAAGGCCGCCACACTCACATCCCCTCTGCTCTGTGGGGACCGGGAGAAGGCCGCCACTCACATCCCCTCTGCTCTATGGGGACGAGGGAGAAGGCCGCCACACTCACATCCTCTCTGCTCTGTGGGGACCAGGAGAAGGCCGCCACACTCACATCCCCTCTGCTCTGTGGGGTCGGGAGATGGCCGCCACCACTCCACATCCCCTCTGCTCTGTGGGGACGGGGAGAAGGCCGCCACACTCGCGCCCTCTGCTCTGTGGGGACAGGAGAAGGCCGCCACTCTCGCGCCCTCTGCTCTGTGGGGACGGGGAGAAGGCCGCCACACTCACATCCTCTCTGCTCTGTGGGGACGGGGAGAAGGCCGCCACACTCGCGCCCTCTGCTCTGTGGGGACGGGAGAAGGCCGCCACACTCACATCCCCTCTGCTCTGTGGGGACGGGGAGAAGGCCGCCACACTCACATCCCCTCTGCTCTGTGGGGACGGGAGAAGGCCGCCACACTCACGCCCCTCTGCTCTGTGGGGACGGGGGAGAAGGCCGCCACACTCGCGCCCTCTGCTCTGTGGGGACGGGGAGAAGGCCGCCACACTCGTGCCCTCTGCTCTGTGGGGACGGGGAGAAGGCCGCCACACTCACGCCCTCTGCTCTGTGGGGACGGGGGAGAAGGCCACCACACTCGCGCCCTCTGCTCTGTGGGGTCGGGAGATGGCCGCCACACTCCACGCCCTCTGCTCTGTGGGGACGGGGAGAAGGCCGCCACCTCACGCCCCTCTGCTCTGAGGGACGGGGAGAAGGCCACCACACTCGCGCCCTCTGCTCTGTGGGGACCGGGAGAAGGCCGCCACACTCACATCCCCTCTGCTCTATGGGGGGGGGGAGAAGGCCGCCACACTCACATCCTCTCTGCTCTGTGGGGTCGGGGAGAAGGCCGCCACACTCGCGCCCTCTGCTCTGTGGGGACGGGAGAAGGCCGCCACACTCGCGCCCTCTGCTCTGTGGGGACGGGGGAGAAGGCCGCCACACTCGCGCCCTCTGCTCTGTGGGGGACGGGGAGAAGGCTGCCACACTCACGCCCTCTGCTCTGTGGGGACGGGGAGAAGGCCGCCACACTCCGCCCTCTGCTCTGTGGGGTCGGGGAGAAGGCCGCCACACTCACATCCCCCTCTGCTCTGTGGGGACGGGGAGAAGGCCGCCACACTCACGCCCTCTGCTCTGTGGGGACGGGGAGAAGGCCGCCACACTCACGCCCTCTGCTCTGTGGGGTCGGGGAGAAGGCCGCCACACTCACATCCTCTCTGCTCTGTGGGGACGGGAGAAGGCTGCCACACTCACGCCCCTCTGCTCTGTGGGGACGGGGAGAAGGCCGCCACACTCACATCCTCTCTGCTCTGTGGGGACGGGAGAAGGCCGCCACACTCACATCCCCTCTGCTCTGTGGGGTCGGGAGATGGCCGCCACACTCACGCCCTCTGCTCTGTGGGGACAGGAGAAGGCCGCCACTCTCGCCCTCTGCTCTGTGGGGACGGGGAGAAGGCCGCCACACTCACATCCCTCTCTGCTCTGTGGGGACGGGGAGAAGGCCGCCACACTCGCGCCCTCTGCTCTGTGGGGACGGGAGAAGGCCGCCACACTCACATCCCCCTCTGCTCTGTGGGGACAGGGAGAAGGCCGCCACACTCACATCCCCTCTGCTCTGTGGGGACGGGAGAAGGCCGCCACACTCACATCCCCTCTGCTCTGTGGGGACGGGGGAGAAGGCCGCCACACTCCACGCCCTCTGCTCTGTGGGGACGGGGAGAAGGCCGCCACACTCACGCCCTCTGCTCTGTGGGGACGGGGAGAAGGCCACCACACTCACGCCCTCTGCTCTGTGGGGACGGGGAGAAGGCCGCCACACTCACGCCCTCTGCTCTGTGGGGACGGGGAGAGGCCACCACACTCGCGCCCTCTGCTCTGTGGGGACCGGGAGAAGGCCGCCACACTCACATCCCCTCTGCTCTATGGGGACGGGGAGAAGGCGCCACACTCACATCTCTCTGCTCTGTGGGGACGGGGAGAAGCCCGCCACTCACGCCCTCTGCTCTGTGGGGTCGGGAGAAGGCCGCCACACTCGCACCCTCTGCTCTGTGGGGACGGGGAGAAGGCCGCCACACTCACGCCCTCTGCTCTGTGGGGTCGGGGAGAAGGCCGCCACACTCACATCCTCTCTGCTCTGTGGGGACGGGGAGAAGGCCGCCACACTCACGCCCTCTGCTCTGTGGGGTCGAGGAGATGGCCGCCACACTCGCGCCCTCTGCTCTGTGGGGATGGGGAGAAGGCCGCCACACTCACGCCCTCTACTCTGTGGGGTCGGGGAGAAGGCCGCCACACTCACGCCCTCTACTCTGTGGGGTCGGGGAGAAGGCCGCCACACTCACATCCTCTCTGCTCTGTGGGGATGGGGAGAAGGCCGCCACACTCACGCCCTCTACTCTGTGGGGTCGGGGAGAAGGCCGCCACACTCACATCCCTCTCTGCTCTGTGGGGGTCGGGGAGAAGGCCGCCACACTCACATCCTCTCTGCTCTGTGGGGACGGGGAGAGGCCGCCACACTCACGCCCTCTGCTCTGTGGGGTCAGGGGAGATGGCCGCCACACTCGCGCCCTCTACTCTGTGGGGACCGGGAGAAGGCTCCCCACACTCGCGCCCTCTGCTCTGTTGGGTCGGGGAGATGGCTGCCCGCTCCTCCCTGGGCATTGGCGAGGCGTGGCAACAGCTCCCTTGTGTTCCTCCTGTGTTCCTCCTGCCAAATGCGGTCATTGGCCCCAGCTCTCCGCCCGCTGCTCCTGTGCTGTGTTGTGAGTCGTGTTCGGTGTGCTGTGCCCTTCCCTCTCCCGCCCCGCTCCTCGGTCGTGTTGTGCACAGTGACAGACTGTCCCTGCTCTCGGAGGGGAGGTCCTCTCGGCTCTGCTGCTGTCCCTGCTCTCCACCCTCCCATAGCACTTTCACTTCAGGAATTTTGTTTGTTTTAGTTTCAGTTTGGGGGTCACACCTGGCGATGCTCAGGGATTACTATTGGCTCTGCTCTTAGGAATTACTCCTGGTAGTTAGTGCTCGGGGACCGTATTGGATGCCGGGGATAGAACCCAGGTCAATAGCGTGCAAGGCCAATGCCCTCCCCACTGTCTCATCTCCCAGCCCCGTGTTTCGGGATTTTAAGGCGGAGCCAGCAGTGGGTCTGTGTGCTGGGAGCAAGGCAAGACCCAGTGTTGTGCTGACAAGAAAGGGATCAGGCACCGGCATGTGGCTCGATGGCTCCAGGCACTAGCTGTGTAGACATGAGCCCCAGGCCCAACTCTTGGTGCTGTTCACGTGTGCCAAGCGCCATCCTGGAAGTTTGATTTCTCAGCCCCATCAGTGAGTCCGTGGCATCAGCCAAATGCATATGATCCCCACAGCAGACCCCAGGGTGCCACGACGGACTGCAGCCTGGCGAGCACATGTGAGGGTCTTAGGCCACGTGTGCGAGCCGCAGGGCCACGTGTGCGAGTTCCAAGACTCCAAGACCACACATAAACTCTATGGCCAAGCTTGTGTTTGTCCTAGGGTACCAGCAGGGGGCGCCATCAGCCACATCCTGGGTGACAAGCTGTAGCTGTGAGCTGTGGCAGTGGGTTGTGGGTTGTGGCTGTGGGCAGTAGCTGTAGGCTTTGGTTGTGGCTGTAACTGGGCTGTGGGTTATAAGTATAGGCTGTTGTTATGGGCTTTTCCTGTGGCTGTGGGTTGTGAGTTGTGACTGTGGGCTTTTCTCTGGGCTGTATCTGTGGCTGTTCTGTGGGCTCTAACTCTGGGCTGTTAACTCCAAGTTCAGGGCTTCAGGGCAATTTGCTCTCACGATGGAGCAGGGTCCAGCCCGTCTGTTGGACCTGAGCCCTCCCTGGCCACGAAAGTGCCCTCTTCACTGTTGCCGACACTCGCTCACAGGACTAGAGCGGCCCTGGCCTCGTGTCCCCTGACTCTGTCCCATCCCTCCTCCTCCTGGCCCCAAAGGCTGCCTGCTGGCTGCACCCCAGGCCATGCAGGCCATGTCTGATGCTGATGCGCTATGGGAGGCGTGTGGAGAGGACTGTACCTTCCACAGCCCAGGATGAACGGTTCAACCAGAAGCTCTCCCTGCGTCAGGCTGAGGGCAGCCCAGGTGTCCTGGTTCCACGTGGGAAGGGCGTGTCCTCCGTCTCCTCAGCAGCCCAGATCATCCTGAAAGATCTGGAGTGGAAAATCTAGATGCCAGAAGCTCTGGAAGCCCCAAGGCTCCTGAAGAGCAGAGGACGGAGGAGAGATGGGGTGTGTGAGGAGGCGCCCCAGACCCGGCACTCATCTGACCAGGACCCGGTGTGCGTCCGCCCAGCCTCCGTGTGGGACTCTCCAGCCATCCACGTGGGGTCTTAGCCCCCCCAGAGGCGCCCTGTTCTCTGGAGGCAGTCTCTCCTCCCTCGGGCCTGTTCTGCAGTGCCCGTCCAGAACAGAGCCTGGACACAGGTCTGGGTTCGTGGGGCCCCATGGTAGCCACGGGCTTTAGAGAGGGTCATTTGTCCTCCCCTTCTCAGAGTGGCTTCTAAGGGCGTGCCACTGGTGGCCTTGTCATCTGCTGCAATTCGAGTCTTCCTGCCTGAGAGCCAAGGGAGCTGCAGTGGGCAGGGAGAAGGAATGGCAGTGACCCTCAGCTCACAGTCACAGCCCAGTGACAGCCCACGTGACAGCGCGCAACCCACCGTTACAGCCCACAACCCGCAGTCACAGCCCACTGACAACCCACGGTTACAGCCCACAACCCGCGGTTACAGCCCACAACCCACGGTTACAGCCCACAACCCACAGTTACAGCCCACAACCCGCAGTCACAGCCCACAACCCACAGTCACAGCCCACTGACAACCCACGGTTACAGCCCACAACCGCGATTACAGCCCACAACCCGCGGTTACCGCCACAACCCACAGTTACAGCCCACAACCCACAGTTACAGCCCACAACCCACAGTTACAGCCCACAACCCACGGTTACAGCCCACAACCCACAGTCACAGCCCACTGACAACCCACGGTTACAGCCCACAACCCACGGTTATAGCCCAGTGACAGCCCAGTTACAGCCCATAACCATGGGTATATAACCAATGATTATAACCCACAACCCACAGTCATAGCCCAGTGAAAGCCCACACTTAGAACCCACAGCCCACAGTTACAACCCACAAGCCAGGGTTATAGCCCACAACCCACAGTCATAGCCCAGTGACAGCTCACAGTTACAGCCCGCAACCCATGGTTATAGCCCACAGCCCAGTCATAGCCCAGTGGCAGCCCATGGTTACAGCCCACAGTTACAGCCTACAACCCATTGTTATAGCCCACAACCTGCAACCATAGCCCAATGACAACCCACAGTTACAGCCCCCAACCCATGGTTATAGACCAAAACCCATAGACATAGCCCAGTTAAAGCCCCCAGTCATAGCCCAGTGATAATCCAGTCACAGCCCATAACCCACAGTCACAGCCCATAGTCACCCAAAGGTTACACCCTGCAGTCATAGCCCAGTAATAGCCCACAATTACAGCTCAACACCACAGCCCACAATTACAGGCCACAGCCCTTAGAAACAGCCCACAGACACAGCCATAGCCCGTACTGACATCCCACAACCACAGCCCACAGCCCCCAGCCCCAGTCACAGAGCCAAGCATACTTGGGTGGCCTGCCAGGCAGCTCCAGGGATTTAACCCTGGGCACCTTCTCCAGGCTTACAGCCAGCTCAAACCTTGCCCATTTCCTGCTGGGCCGAATCCCATGATCGCAGCCGCCTGTGGTTGGGTGCCCATGGAGGGCGTCCCCAGAGGCGGCTGTATTCACAATGCTTGCACACACAGGGCCTGCCGCAGAATGGGTGCAGCAAGGCCTTCAGACATGCGCCCACTGCCAGGGGTGAGGGCACCAGTACACAGGGTGGGGCTGGGGGGCTGCGTCGAGTCTCAGAGAAACACAGACCCTGGGGGCTAAAGCCCAGTGAGCTTCTGCCCGTCAGCCTGGGGACACAGAGTGGGGGTGGCATGAATCTGGCTGGGCACAGGCCCAGAGAGGAGGCTGTGGTCTGGGCCCTCCTGGGCCTCCTGAAAAGGAGGAGGGTGGCAAAGAAAGGCACATTCTCACCACCAGCCGCTCCCTGGGCCTGGGGTTGTCCCAGCCCCCTCTCCCTGCCATGAAGCCCCAGGGACAGGTCACCTGTCCCAGGCTGCCCCCCACATTGATAGCAAGAGCAGGAGCCCAGCTCCTACTGGCAGGGCCACCTGTCATTGTCCCTGTGGTCACCTGTCAGGGGTGACAGCCACAGGGGAAGCTGGAGAGAGGCCTGAGGGCAGCAGGCCCAGGGAGGGAGCCAGGTGGGTGTGAGAAGTGAGGTGTGTGTTAGCGTGTACATGTGTGTGAGCATTAGTGTCTGAGTGTGTGTGTCTATGTGATTGTTAGTGTGTATCTGTGTTTGTACATGTCTGAGTGTCTGAATGTGAGTGTGCGTGTGTATGTGCGTGTGTGTGTCTAAGTGTTTGGCTGAGTGTGCCTCTGTGTGTGCACGTGTCTGTGTAAGTCTCAGTATATCTTTGTGCATGTGTCAGTGTGTCTGTGCATGTGTGTGTGCGAGTCTTAAGTGTCTGAGTGTCTAAGTGCATGTGTGTAGGCATGAGTCTGAGTGTATATGTCCATGTGGGCACGTGTCTTGGCATGTCTGAGTGTATGTGTGGGCATGTGTCTGCATGTGTCCCACGCGTGCGCATGGCTGCATCGGTTAAGCTCAGGGGCCCAGCACTGGCACCACCTCCTGCACTCCCAGGGGAGGGGCAGCGGGCGCCCATACACGTCTCACAGCCGCGAGCGCCTTTCTCCTGTTAGCATCTTCCTCGTGCCCCCAACACAACCCATCACCGCTGCCCATAGCCCGGGTTGCCGGACCTTGAGGTGGGGATCCACATTCTGCTTCAGGACCCCTGCACCCAGGCAGGAAGGGACTCTTCTGTGGGATAAGGGAGGGCTCAGCCTCTACGGGCCACTACCGGGAGAGCAGGGGAGGGCCGGGCCAGAGGGCCTGGGAGCCCAAAAGTACCGGCCATCCACCTGGGCCCTGAAGGGAGCTGAAATGGGATGCAGGGACCCGGCAGGGGCCACCCCAGCAACTGTTCAGCTCGGGCTCTGCCTGGTGCCCAGTGGGAGAGGGCAGATGGGCAAGCTCTGGGCCCATGGACCTCACTTCTCAGAGTGGCCAGAAGGACCAGTGACATTGGCCATGTCACCACTGTTGTCCTACCACCTCGTCTCTCCCAGGCACATAGCAGTGTTGTGGGGTGTGTAATGCCCCCCCAGGTAGCTGCCAGTACCCAGCACAGGGCCGGCTGGTGCCAAGAAAAGTGTGTGTCTGCCTGTCTGTCCTTCTGTCTGACTAGCCCCCCAGCCTCTGCAGAGAGGTAACACTCCAGAACACCCTTCCCCTTCAGCTCAAAGCCAAATTCCGCTTTCCAAATCCATCCTTCCCGATGTCAGGCTGACCCGAAGCTCAGCCCCTTGTCCAGGCTCCAAGGGGCTGGACATGTCTGATGGGCTGGGCGTGACTGGGGCATCAAAGACCCCGTGGGGTCTGAGCAGGGCAGCCCAGCCTGGGGGCACAGGGGCTGCACCGGCACTGACCCACGGCCCAGTCACCCCGAGCAGCAGCTCAGAGAGGGGCGGGCCTGTGGCTTCCCAGCTGCACCCACCTGCTTCTGCACAGAGGCCCAGGCGCTGCCCAGCGTCCCCCCCTCAGGGAGGAGCCACTTCATGCCGGCACGAGGGTTCCCAGCACGCCCGTCCCTGCTCCGCACCTCCCTTTGTCCCTTTGGCAGGGCCCCGACTCCCAGTGCCTGCGCAGGAGAGCTACAGAAACAGGTGGCACAAACGCGCGTGGCCTGACCTAGAGAGGGGGAGCGGGTGCGAGCCATCAGGCAGCCTCACCTGCAGCACGGAGAAGCAGACCCCCGTCATCCCCCCTGTGGCTTCAGGGGTGTCAGGCGCTCGGAGGAGAGACACGGGGTCAGCAGGAGGCCCACGGGGACCGTGGCACCTCCCCTGTCCGGCCTGCACCCACCCCATCTCATCCTCTACTTGGCAGAGAGCTGCAACACGCAGCATTCACGACCCCTCCCCAGCTCACATGGCAGTGCCCTCAGACTTTCCCACCCCGGGCATGTTTTGGGAGCTGCTGGGAGAGCGTCAGACTGAGCAGTGCTGGGCCACAGAGGCTGGGTCACTCCTACATTGGCACGCACTGCCCGGCAGGAGGACCAGGAATTACTCCTGGTGGTGCTCGGGGTACAGATGGGATGCCGGGGATCGAACCCTGGTCTGCCGCTTGCAAGGCAAACGCCCTCCCCGCTGTGCTGCCGCTCCGCCCAGACTGCAGCTGTGAAGTGATGGCCTTGAGCCAGGATGGGGGCAGTCAAATCACATCTCCACCTGACAGTGGCCGTGCCGCCTGCGAGCCTCACCCCACCGGGAACAGGGCCGGAGTCTGTGCCCCTGGTGCACTCTGGGCTTGCAGCTCTGGGGAGACACTTCCAGGCTTGGGCTGCGGCCATGCCACTCTGCCCTGGCTGCCTGCCCCCTCTGATCCTTGCCAGACCTGCTTTCCAAGTGCCTCAGTCTGGAAAGGACCTGGCGCATTTCTCCTGCATTTCTCTTGCTGGTGAGACAGAAACGGGCTGCCGTGGGGCTGAAGGGTCCCTGCAAAGAGGCAGTATGGGCTACTGCGTGCCAGGTCCCCGGAAAGGTCAACGGCCAGCCCTGACCTTGGTTTTCACCAGGTCGGCCCGCCTCCCCCACCCCCGCCAACACTTTGCTCAGCCCCTGCCCAGACTGGGAGTGGCCGCTGCTAGTGTCCAGCCGAAACTGCACAAGCCAAGAGTGAGACCCCGTCCCCCGTCCTAGAAGGGCCTATTCCCAGGGCCTGGTCCGCTTGGGCCTGCAGGTGAGCCAGAGACTCCTCACACAGACTGCTGCTCTTCCTCAGAGTCCCTGAAGACAGACGAGGAGCCAGGGAAAGTGGGTCGGTCTGGCCCTCTTTTCCACTGACCGGCTGCAGCCTGGTCATGGCCAGGCCGTCCTGCAGGCCTTGAGTGTAGTGGCAGCATCGCCCTGAGGGAACAGACCCAGAGGGGCGGCTCAGCCGGGCTCCTGCGCCCGGGGGGGCTGGGTGGCCCACCCGCCCTGGTACTTGCAGGGCCTGTGTAGTGCCGTGGCTGGGCACATATTTCCATCCTGGGCAACTGCAGACAGCAGGGGGGGTGGAGGAGGCTGTGAGCAGGGCGGTGAGGAAGGAAGAGGCCTGCAGGGTGGGCGGGCAAGCCCGGGGTCAGTGCTGGCTGTGCCCAGGACCCCACCCCGGGGCCACTGCACCCCTGTTTCGGGGACGTGAGCAGAGTTCGGGATGGCCCCATGGTTTGCCCTGTCCCTCCTGCCTCGGCTACCCAGTGCCCATGTACACCGGAGCAGGGCAGGGGAGGCAGGGAGCGACATGCACGCCCCAGGTCACGGGAGCTCAGCCCATTCCTTAGGACTGCCGGCCGCAGCTTTCCAGGAAAACAGGCTCCCTGCCAGGCCGTGGCCCCCCAACCGCACGCCTCCTGGGAGCAGCCAGGGAGGGCACAGAGGGCCAGACCCGCCGGGCCTGCAGCACGAGGGAGGCCTGCAGACAGCACCACACTGCTCTCCTCCCCAGCGCTGCTCGGGATGGTTCTGCTGCCTGAGCCCCTGTTCCTGACGGTCTTGCAGGACTGACAGCGTTGTGAGGGTAGCCTGAGACACCAGGCAGGGCATCGGATCAGCTGAGAGGGAGGTGCGGGGGCTGTGGGGACTCTGGCTGGCCTTGGCTGAGGCTCACAGACTCCTGGACAAACTCGGGCTCTTCCTGCCTGCACCTTCCAGGCCTCTAAGCTGCCCCTGCCACGTCCCAGGCCTGCAGAAGAGTGGTGTGGGGCGCCCCCTGCTGGCCTGTTTGGGAAAGTGACCCAGAGACCTGTTGAGCCTGCTGAAGAATTTGTGATCCCTCCTGAGGCTGCCCTCCCCAGGCTGCCCGTGAGCCCAGTACCCCACAGCTCCACTGCAGGCCACTGACTTTCCTCAGACGTGCTTCCCTGGGCTCCCTCGGCCCCGACTGGCACTCCTCTCTGCCTCCGGCGGAGCTGAGCCGCACACCTGCCCTCCTGCTCGGGCAGTGCCTGCACCCTGGCTCGCTGCCCTCGGGGGCCGAGGTGCTGCCGGATGCAGAGAGGGCCCATGCTAGCGTCCCATCCACTGACAGCCAACTCCTGACCCTCCTGTCCAGCTGAGTGGAAGAGAAACGACTCTGACGTGAGGGTCATGGGGTGGGCACTGGGGACAGGGCTGCCCAGGTCACCCGCACATCTCGGCCTTTGCTGGTTGCTTCCCTCAGCTCTGCCCACCAGCCTCAGGTAACCCACAGGCCATGCTGGGTGTCCAGGAGGGACATGGAGGGTCCTCCAGGGGACAGGGGCTTCCCCAGCCAAACTCCCCACCCTGCCCACTCCTGCCCAGGCAACTAGAAGCCATCTGCTGCCCAGGAGCCCAGTGGCTGGTTCCACTGACCACAAGGATGGGGTGCAGGTGGCAGGGGTTGGGCGCTAGCTGGAGCCCTGGTGACCAGCCTAGCCACTTGCCCCTGTAGGCAGCCCTGACCTGCAGCCTCCCCGCAGCCTGCCGTGGGGCCCTGCTGCCCCCTGCTGGCCAAATGCACAAAGCACAGCCCAGCTGGTCTCAGCACCCAACCCATGGGGGACCCTCGAGTCCCAGCACTGCCCCACACGGGCCTGTTGACTTAAATGGGGGTGGGGGCATGCCACAGACCTGGACATGCACTTGGTGTTCGGCTGGAATGACAGGCCTCGGGGACGACAGAGCCCCTGGGGATATCCAGAAAGGGGGAAGAGAAGCTGCAGTCTCGGGTATAGTCTGTGACAGGGCTGCGACACGCCTGTATCATGTGTGTGACGTGCCTTAACGTGCCTATAACGTGCCTGTGGAGGACCTATTGTGACACACCTAGGATACTCCTAGATGGCACTGTGACACCTGTCAAGTGTCTGTGACACCTGTGTGACATGTGACATGCCTATGATGCACCTGTGAAGTGCCTGTAACATATGTCAAGTGCCTGTCACACATCTGTAACGTCTCTGAGATTTCCTTTGGCACGTCTATGACATGTCTGTGACACATCTGTGACATGCCTATGACACATTTGTGACATGCCTGTGACATGCCTATGACACATTTGTCACATGCTGGTGTGTATCTCTGACATGCTGGTGGCGTGTCTGATGCGCCTGTGACATGCCTGTGATGTGTCTGGCTGTCTTAACATGCCCATGTCACATCCGTGGCAGGCCTGTAAAGGCCTGAATCCCGTGTTCTGCCTGTGACCTGCTGGAAGTTGTGTCTCCCTGCTGGAGGCAGCAACCGGGAACACAGCCAGGCTGGCGCTGACCCCCTCCTCGTAGCCTCTGCCCACAGAGCAGGCAGGCCACACCCCACAAGGCACCACCAGGGCTGGGGCCTGCAGGCCCCTCCCCACTGACACTCCGAAGCCCCAGAAGGGGAAGCACATGTGGGGTGTGGGCCCGCATCTCCACACCCCATGGAGGCGGGATGAGAGCCAGGAGGGGAGCAGCTTCCCCAGGTTGTTAGAGCCTCAGGGCACCCTGGCCTGCCGCCCTCCCCCATCCACCTCCTGGCTCCGGGCCCTTCCCACAGGCTGGTGGAGGAGTTCATGCTGCTGGCCAACATGGCCGTGGCCCACAAGATCCACCGCGCCTTCCCGAGCGCGCCTGCTGCGCCGCCACCCGCCTCCCCAGACCAAGATGCTCAGCGACCTGGCCGAGCTCTGCGGCCAGATGGGGCTCACAGTGGACTTCAGCTCTGCCGGCGCCCTCCACGTGAGTGCTGGGACCTCCTGCTCCCAGGAGTGGACCGGGGGTGGGGTTGGGGGCCAACAACCCCCCAGACCTCACAGGATGGGTCTCAGGTGGGATCAGGACCCCGGGTTTCCAGGGGTGTTTGTGGTAACAGGCGTTGGTGCTCCCTGCCTAGAACAGGGCCTTCACCTTGGCCCCGGAGAGAGACCCCAGCCCATCCCCAGCCCCTGCCTGACGTTGCTGCAGAGGGCCCAGGTGGAAAGTGAGCTGCAAGCCCCAGACTCGGGCAGCCTCCCAGAACCAAATGTCCAGGAGGTCAGCAGTTCCGGGAACCCCAGGGCATGGCTGCCTGATGTCTCCTGGACTTATTCTAGAAAAGTTTGACGGAGCTGTTCGGAGATGACAAGTACTCAATGGCCGGAAGGGAGGTGCTCACCAACATGTGCCCCGGCCCATGCAGGTGAGAGGGCACCTCAGGGCACCCACAAGGAAACAGGGACCCCAGGCTCGCCCAATTTCCAGCCAACACTCAGGCAAGTGGGCGGGCTGGCCGTGCAGGCGGGCAGTGACGTGGCGCTGCCCGTGGCTGTCCCCTCCCCAGATGGCGTGTACTTCTGCTCGGGGCGCTGGGACGCCGCGCAGTTCCGCACTACGCACTCAACGTGCCGCTCTACACGCACTTCACGTCACCCATCCGCCGCCGCCGACGTGCTGGTGCACCGCCTGCTGGCCACTGCGCTGGGTGAGGCCAGTGCTGGGGACTGGGGGCTGGGTGGGGGGCACCCGAGGGCAGCGGGGGAGCCGCAGTGGGGTTCCAGGGAAGTTCTAGAATAAAGCCCTAGCCCCAGAGCCCTGGAGTGGCCCACGTGCCTCGCCCCCAGCCATGGCCGCACACCGCACCCCGCTTCCCAGGGTACAGGGAGCTGCCCAGCCTAGAGCCCGGCGACCTGCAGAAGCGGGGGGACCACTGCAACGACCGCCGCATGGCGTCCAAGCGTGTGCAGGAGCTCAGCACGGGACTCTTCTTCGCCATCCTGGTCAAGGTGAGACCCCTGCCCTCTGGGCCCCTGACTGCGCTGTGTCGCTGGGCGGGCTGTGCCAGGCTGAGCCCTGGCTGTCGCTGCCCGCAGGAGAGCGGTCCGCTGGAGTCTGAAAGCCATGGTGCTGGGCGTGCTGAACCAGGCCTTCGACGTGCTGGTGCTGCGCTATGGCGTGCAGAAGCGCGTGTACTGCAACGTGAGTGTGGTCCAGTGCGAGGGGCTGCGGCCTGGGGTGGGGCTTATGGCACAGGGGTGGAGCCTGGGCAGGGGACCGGCCTGTGGCTTGGGAGGGCTTGTGGGCCAGGGGGCGAAGCATGTGGACCACGGCGCGGCTTTGGGGACAGGGCGTAGTGGGGGGTGGGGCAGGGGCAAGTTGTGCAGTCTATGGGTGGCGTGGGGCCGGGCAGGCTTTTAGGGGCGCCTTCTGCTGGCTCTTCCACTTGCCCCCTTTTCTCTGGAGAGCCAAAACCTAGCCTGCTCCCCCTGCCCCACGGGTACAGTGACTCCCCAGGCCATGAACCCCTGCATGCGGAGGCCACCCTCCCACACAGCTCTTTCGAACATGCGACACCCCATCCCTGCGCACCTGAAGATGAGGGGTTTTCACACTGGAAGTGGGACAGGGAAGAAGAGGTGGGGTTACCTAAGCAGTAACCCGGCCTCTGGGAGTGGCGTACCCCAAGGGGCAGGAGACCAGTCTTGCCTCAGGTGCCTGCCGGACCTTCCTCTCAGAAACTGACCTCCCCAGCTGTGGCTCTCTGTTGCCACGGTTGGGCTGCCTGAGACAGCATGGGCTCACCAGGGCCTGGCACAGCAGCTGCCCCAGCCTTACTGAGTCAGTGAGCCCCACACTGAGCCCTGTGTTACCCCAGCTGCTGCCTCACTTGCTGCCCAGGTGCGGGGCCTCCCTGTGCTGGGTCTGATTGCCGCCTCTGCCCCAGGCGCTGCCCCTGCGGTCCCACCACTTCCAGGGTGGGCAAGAAGCGGAGCTCACGCTGGTCTGGGAGCCCGAGGACGCCGAGCAGGAGCCGCTGCAGCAGGTAGAGCCCTCCCAGAACACTCCTGCGAGCCTGTGCTCAGGTGGCCTCCCTCCGCCTCCCCCAGGCCTCTCGGGCCCTGAAAGGGACCCCTCGCCCACACCTGGTGCTGCCGAGCTCCTGCTCCTGCTCCTCCCTCTCTGTGGCCAGTTAGGGGGTCTCTGCTTGCCCCTCCTGACCTACCCCCGAGACCGGACTATGAGGGGTGGCGCTGAGCTCGTGCCTGGCACCGCCCCTCAGCAGCGCCGGTCCTGCGGCTCTCAGGCCACAAGTGGGGCGCAGGAGGCCGGCCAGCAGAGGCCCAGCAATGGGGACGGCCACTGGACAGACTGAGCTGGGATGGCCCAAGGCAGGCTCTGCAGTGCCCATCCAGCACCCACACTCAGTCCCTCCCCCAGGCCCACCCCACTCCCTGGCCCACCCCTTGCCCCATGCGTACCCCTGGACCCACCGTACCCGTCCCCCGGCCCGCGAGGTTCTCACCATCTTCAGCCTGGTGGATGTGGTGCTGCAGGCCGAGGCCACCGCCCTCAAAGTACAGCGCCACCCTCAAACGACCCGGCACGGAGGGCAGCTGTGACCTTGACAGCGACCCCGCCGCCCTGGACCCGAACCTGAGCCCTCACCTGCCACCTGTTTTAGGATCGGGACCTTTTGACACCAAAGTGGAGTTTTAATTGGGTTTTAACAACTCAGGGTTGTGCTTTTATTTTTCATTCTATTTTACTTTTGCAGCTCCATTTTTAAACGAACTGGAGGGAGAGCCTGGCCCTCTGAACCCAAACAGCCGCAGCTGCCCCACCAGGCTCCACACCTGCCTCCCGCCCAGGAATCCGGGGTGCTCATCAAATCAGTGTCAAGGAATAAAATCAAGTGTGAAGTGCACTCAGTGTGTGGGGCCTGGCGCAGGCGCCATGGACCCAGGTGAGGTCTGATTGGCCCCACCAACCTCCCTGGGCTGTTCCGCCTACAGCCGTTCCTGTCAGCTCCAGGGTGATTCACTGAACTGCTGTGGCAGATTGATGCTGGCCTCATTCTGGCTGATTAGAAATGCAATTAGTATGCAAGAGCCGGCTTCTCTCCCCCCAGGAGGCCAGGGTCCCCAGAAGGGAGCAGTAAGGCCACGTGGCCACCAGACAAAGGGGCTCTCCGAACCTGCTGTGGACTCTGGGCCTCGCTGGCCTCACTGTTCTTGGTTATCTCAGGGACAGAGATGGATGCCAGGAACTTTCCTTTTTGCCAGCCTTGCTGGCCAGGCTTCTTTCACAGTGGCCAGCAAGATGTGGTGGGGAGAGTGCTGGGGTCCCAGGACCCGATGAGAGCTCGGGGGCCAGGGGAGAGTGCAGGGTCACGGGATCCAGTGGGAGAGTTCAGGGTCACTTGGATCCATTGGGAGAGTAGCAGTCGCAGGGATCCCATGGGAGAATGTGGTAGTCACTGGGATTAAGTGGGAGAGTGCAGGGTCACGGGATCCAGTGGGAGAGTGTGGGATGACAGGCATCAGGTAAGAGTGCACCAGGGACCTGGGTGAGAGCTGACCCAGGGCTCCATGTGGTGGCCATGGCCTGCGGCCATGGAAGAGCCGTGTGTGCAGGGACAGCAGTGAAGTCGCTGGGGCTGCTTGGGGACAGCGGGTGATGTGGAAGGCCAGGACTGACCTGCTGAGTTTGGCAGATAAGGAGCCCAGAGAGGCCCTTATCTGGAAGAAGGCCCACACTGGAAGGTTTATGGGCTGTAGGTCGCTGACTGGCTGCAGCTGCCCGGTGCCCTGGGGTCCAGAAAGTGAGCCACAGGACTGACTCTGCCCGCCTCTCCTAGGCCTATAAGGGTCCCCAGAGGGAGTGGTGCGGACCCTCCCAAGGCTCTCTGAACAGTCAGGTGCAGAATGGTGTAGAAGGCGCAAAGTGGGAGGCTGAAGCAACAGCTGCGAGGAGGGTGTTTGCTTTGCAGTGGCCAACCTGAGTTCCATCCCCAGCATCCCATATGGTCCCCGAGCACGCAGGGAGTGATTCCTGAGTGCAGAGCCAGGGAGTAACCCCTGAGCATTGCTGGGTGTGACCCAAAAAGCAAAAAAAAAAAAAAAAAAAAAGAAGAAGAAGAAGAAGAGGAGGGAGGAGGAGGAGCGGCGGACCGGGTGGCAAAGCGGGGTATAGCTGTGGAGGGAGGGGTGAGCAAGAAGCCGGGAGCAGGCCTCCTAGGAGCCCACTTGCCTCACAGCTTCCGCCTTCCAGGGCGGAAGGTCGTGAGCCAGCTCTCTGTAGGTCGAGCTGTGTGACTGCCTACACCTGGGCCTCGCGCACCTCTGAGGCGGGGACAGGCCTGGGCTGCTCAAAAGCAGGAACATGGCCCAACTGCTCTGCAGGAAGCGAGACCGCGAGACTGTGCCCACCAATAAAGTGTCTTCGCAGGCCGCTGGAGTGTGGTTCTCTGCAGCAGCAGTTCAGAGGGCAGCGATAAAGTTGCCCTCTGATTGCAGCACATGGGTCCCCCCAGCACCGCCAGGAGTGATCCCTGAGCACAGTCAGGAGCACACCCTGAGCAACACTGGGTAGGCCCCAAAAATGAAGAGTAAAGGTTCAAAGTAGAAAAACTAGCTGACTTCTCAGGGTTAACTCATAGTAAAATCTCAAAGGGGACAGAGGTGCCTCAGAAATGGGAATTCGGGAACAGGGACAGGGTTAAAAAACAAAATTCAGGAGCCGGGCGATGGCTAGCCCGGGTAGGGCGTTGCCTTGCATGCGGCCGGCCTGTGCCGCCCGGGTTCGATCCCGGCAGACCCATATGGTCCCAGAGCACCGCCAGGAGAAATCCTGAGCAAAGAGCCAGGAGTAACCCCTGAGCACCGCCGGTGTGACCCAAAAAGCAAAAAAAAAAAAAAAATTCAGGGGCAGGGAATACAGCAGGCGGGGTGCTTGCCTTGCACACAGCCAACCAGGGTTCAATCCAGAACCCCATATGGTCCCAGTGCCAGCAGTGATCCCAGAGTGCAGAGCCAGGAGCAAGCCGTGAGCATGCCAGGTGTGGCCCCAAAACAAACTTCAACCATCATGTATGTGTCTAGTATGTGTCTACATGTGCACAGAGCCTGGCCTCCGAGCCACATGCAGCTGAGACTCATGCGGCCATCATGTAGGCATACGATCAAGGATTAGTGTCACCACTAGCAGGGTGACCGTGTACCACGCTCACTCAGGACCAATAATTGTTCCCCTGGCTAGAAATGAAAGGAAAGGCTGGTGGCTGGTGACATTGAAATCAAGCAGGGAACTGCTTCACCAGGGCTAGGACAGGGATTAACAGATGGGAAGTAAAACAGCAGTTAGCATAAGCATGGCGAGAGCTCCTGTGGATTGGGTGTGCCCCAAGCGCTCGGGGTGAGTGTGGAAAACAAGCTCTCTACGAAAACAGAACAACCCGATGTCAAGCCTGAGCTGCTTGGAACTGTGCAAGGACAAATGACCCTGTTACAGATTACGGGGGGGCCCCCTCCCGGTCTCCGCAGCCCTCTCGCCTGCGGGAACCCCTGGGGGCAGGGTAGCGCCAGTCGCGGCTCAGGAACAGTGCCAGGAGGGAGATCAGCAGGCTCGAGCCCCACCCACCCTACATGTTAAGTGCAGTCCCCAGCACTGTCAGCGAGATCCCACACCGCAACAAGAGACCAGCTCTCCACACCAACAGGGAAGCAACCAACTAAAGTGGGGAGTAACACAAAAAGTGTAAGGGAGAGCTCTCATTGGTTGTATCCCACAGAATGCGCAGTGCAATACACTTCTCATTGGCTGTGTTCAATCGAGTGCAGCAGTTTTCGCTGCATTCCACGAGTCCTCAGTGCAGCACAGTTCTCATTGGCCATATTCCATCAATGCAGTATGTCTCAGTGGTTACATTACACAAGACCCTCTCGGGTGCATCTCCGTAGCTCTCTTGACCTGGGGGAATCCCTGGAAGCAGGGTGGCACAGTTCTCATTGGCCATATTCCATCAGTGCAGCACAGTTCTCATTGGCTGCATTAGCCGAGTTCCCAGTGCAGCACAGTTCTCATTGGCTATATTCCATGACTCCCAGTACAAGTACAGTTCCGTTGGCTACCAATGCAACAGTGCTCTCTTTGCCTGTATGCCACAAATCTTGAATGGGGCAGCACTCCATCCAGAAAGCAAAGACACTAATATAAGCTTCATGCCAAACAGAAGGTGTCATGGGATAGATGTTCTTACTCTAGTGGAAGTTCACCCCTGAGAAGCTCCAGGAGGGAAGCTGAGGTGGTGATCACAGGGGGCTCCACGTGTGGGACAGCACCAGGCCTCTGCTCGGGGCCAGCGCTGTGGGGAACTTCGGCCCATTTTGTGGACTTGTAAGAAATCCTGCAAAGCTAATGCCTTACCCGCCATACTATCTCTCCAGCCCCAATATCAAGTCTTTCTTTAAAGGGATCCGCCCCACCCCCCGCCGCCACTGACTTGGAACGTGTCCTGACACTTAGCAGATGGTGTGGAACAGTGCACCGATTGCCATGGAGATAACGTCCCTACTGAGCAGCCACTGTGATACCCTTTTTTTATGGTGGGTGGGGCCTCAATTGTTTCTTCATATATAAAGAAAAGCCATTTCCGGGAAGGCCCCATGAGTCATTCCTTATATTTAGTCCCTTTGGGCGGGTCGGAACCGCTTGTTGCCTAGCACTCGTCAGTGACATGAGGCACCTGAACCCGATGCAAGGACACGGACATCAAAGTGCAGCTCCTTTAACCAAAGCCGTCGGGTGACGTGAGCCTCCTGGAGCCTAAGCAGAAGCAGAGTTTAGCGCTGCACATAGTTCCAGGAAATCTTGCTGCGAAGGAGGGCTGGGCAGAGCATTAGTGCACCAGGAGGGCATTTGCCTTGAGAGCGACCCACCTGGGTTCTATCCCCAGCATTGAATATGGTCCCTGAGCACTGCCAGGAGTAACCCTGAGCATCGCCAGGTGTGACCAAAAACCAAAATAAACACATACATACCTACTTACATATATACATACATATACATATATGTTGGGGACACCTGGGGGTCCCCAACAGTGCAGGAAGCGAGTTCCCTTCTACCTTCTAAAGCCCCAGCGGGAATGGATGAAAGACTCAGGAGTGGATGCAGTTTTAAAGGGGCTGTACTTATGCAGATTCAGGCATACAAGTCAGCAATGAGGAAAAAACCTGGGTACTAGTTCCAGGCTAGAGCCACAGCCACGTGTAGCCAAGATGGTAGCCACCGTAGCAAAGGCCCTGTAAATACGGAGAACAAAACAAGACTCCCAAGAGTGCGAGCCCCAAAGGAGAGCCCAAAAGAGAGAGGAAGCAGGCCTGAACACACCTGCAGCTCCGACCTCATGTATAAGGGCTTAGGAAGGGTCAATGCCGCAGGTAATCTCTGCACTCCACTGAAGCCCTATTATATACTGTGTTTTGAGCCAAGATTTTGCAAATGCCTTTGTAGGATTGAGAAGAACCTGCAAGGATGGCATACTCTGTACCCAAAGACTAATACTAATTCTAAGTTAAATATTTCTCCAAGCCTTCTGAGTCTTGTCTGCTTCTGGCAGTCATTTTGTATTTTAGTTGTCTTTGAGTTATCAGGGGGCCATGCTTGCTTGCTTGGAGGCAAACAGCATTTCTCTCTGGTCTAATTGCACAGAAGAGGCCAATGTGGCCAGGCAAATATGCTAGTAAGATCTAGCCTAGTCCCACGATGATTGTGGTAGCATGAGAGAATATTTATACCAGCCAGTATAGAATACCTGGTCGGATAAACCTACACATTTAGACTATCCTTATCTCTGAGTATTTGACCTGCCAGATGTCCAGGCAGAGATGCAGAGGCTCTTAGAGTCCACACGTAACATATATACATGCATAAGAAGACTTAATATTGGGGCACCACGAGAAAGATGCTCAAGAATATCAGCCTCCCTGCCCCACAAGGTGTTGCAGATGGCTGTGGTGCCGGCTCGATTTTGGCAGGTCCAGACAGGAGATGCTTGTCTAACAGCCCAGGGCTCTGCCCTGTGGGCCCTGGATGGTGGATGGTCTGACGCCGGAAGAACAGTGCGCGGCGTGCAGAGCCGGTACAAAGTAAGCTAGGACCAGGTCCTTCCCAAGATGTCTCACATCTGTGCAACATAATGATCATTGTAATTGTAACAATGAGAGATTGAGTGAATACGAACTATAATCTGATAATATAAATCTGTACTGGGAATATACATAGATAATTGCATCATAAAGCCATAAGGCAAGTCAATGTGTAGGAGAAGAGAACTACAGAGACAGAAATAGAGATGAAAGATGAGATACTCAGATGCATGGGGAAGAACTGACATCCAGCTCTCCCTTAGCTCAGCTGACCATGAGGCTCCCAGGAGGCAAGATGGGGTTTGAGGTGACCATCACTTCAGGGCCTCGGAAGCAGCTGGATGAACTCTCTCACCGTAATAGCCACCATTATCATGGTCCTGGACCCCACAGCTCATCAAAACCCATGCAAGAGATGCTGATCTCGGGACCAGCTCAAAACAGCCAAGTTCGAGGCCCAGTACAGCGGCTCTCAGAGGCGGAAGTCATCGAGCATTTCCTGGAATGGGCTGGGGTACCACTTCCCTCATTGTCCTGAAGACCTAGTGGCCCCGCCCAAAACCTCAGCGGGGCTCTTGGCCTGATGCAGAGACTCATGCACAGGGGAGAACTGCCATCGGCTCTACCAACACTGTGACCATGAAGGCTCCCAGAAAGGAGTAAGATGGGTTTAGGGCCCATCACCTCTGTAAGGGCCTGAAGCAGCTTGGATGAGACTCACCATAACCAGCCTCCATTTCGCAGTCCAAAACCACAGCTCATCGTAGCCCCACAAGAGAGATGCTGATCTGAAGATAAGCTCCAAGGCAAGTTCGAGCCCATTAAAGGCAGAGAGAAGCTCTCGGAGGTGGAAGTCACTGGTGGGTGGATGACAGATTTAGCTAATCTGGGACCTTTGGTGTTTTGCCCACTCACAGCTTAATCTATTTAAGCCAAGGTTCATTCAATGAGACCTCTTCTATGTGAACACTGCTAGAAATTATGGCAGTTAAGAAATCACCATGATGATGCCTTCTGATTTATACATCTACTAAGACTTCTATGTTTTTTCTAGATTGGGCACAGCTCCTCTTTATACCCACTGCACCTAGTATTAGGACAGTTAGAATTTACCAGGACACTGCCACCCCACCAATACTGTTGAGACTACAGGAAGCTACAGGAAGGATCTGTCTAGTTTGCTCCTCAAACGGGCGAGTGTGGCCCTTTCAGTATCACCGGGGAGGAACAAAGTCTCAGAATCACCCTAGTGAAGATAAATAAATAAGGAAGGACCTTGTGTGTACCATCTAGATTACATGAAGCTCATGAAATGAAAGATGTATTGTATTACTTTAGATCAGCCCTCTC